>JADDOH010003819.1:0-113572 GCA_016648135.1 Agrypnia vestita
GGAAGACATGGCTACAAGTAGCAAACAATAGAGAAGGATGGAAGGGTATGGATGAGGCCTATATCCAGCAGTGGAGAGATGAAGACTGAGGAAGAAAAATAAAAAGATTGTAATTGTTGTTATACACATATATATATTAACGGGGCTAAAAAGAATCGCACACTTCTGTCACATGTCACAACAACACTAGCGAAGTTTCCAGAACGGCCTAGCGTAATCTATGGCTTTCGGGAAGCATTGAGAGAAGTATATATATACATATATATAGAGGCCTGGAAGCCACCAGAAAGTTCACCTAAACACTACTAACGCCTAGAGGGTTCGATATCAGCATTAGATATAAATAAAACGCGCCCGGGAGTAGAGTTGTAGTTGTTTTTAGCACGCTTGACAGCGATAACCGAAGCGAAAGCAGCCGCGAGCTACGGGCCAGTGTAACAATAGAATAATAAATACGCCTGAGCGAATAATACGTGCGGAAATTGAATGGAATGTTCTAGTGAATAGTGAGTCAAGTGTTAAAGCGATTATAAAATATGTATTTACGAGTGAAAAATTTACGAAATGGTTTAATTTAGATAATAGCGTCAAATTAAATAGTGTTAAGTGACCTGGTACGTTGGTTTAATTAATTAATCAGTAATTAATAAATCCGTTATGTAATTGTAGCCTTTTCATTAATTCCTCCCGTAGCCACGACACGCGACAATATTATTACGGAAATTTTAATAATGCACACTAACGTGGATTCCATTCGTGCACGGGGTCAGCTAGTAATCTATAACTAGAAATGTGAAAGTTGTTTTAAACGACGGTCAACATTTTTTTAAATCAACATCGGACTTTATAATCTCTTGATTCCTACATAAATTACTAATGAGAAAAATAATCATTAACTAATTAGCGCGTTATTACCACATTTATATTAAAAACATGTACATGTTTATTTATTTCTACTTTATCAGCAATGTCAAGGACAGGTGAGTATTAAATATCCAAGTCGCTTAAGGATACGTAAATATATTATATCACAATAATAATTTTATACATATTACACCCACATAATTATATTGCACCTCACTTTATTTACGCATTTTCGATAATTCTTTGCCTTAATTGTATAAAAAATAAACTATCATGTAATTTTAAAAATGCGATAAATTGGTTTGTCCATATTTTTAGAATAAAAACTCACATTACTCAATTTTAAAAGCTGGTAAACAAAAATTATTTTTTATACAAATTTATGCAGCTTTTTCATTTTTAAATCATGTTTTATTTTTAAAAATCATCGATCTTTTTTCTACGTAGCTTTATATTTAACAATGCTTTTAATAATTCTAACATTCAGCACATTATTAGTATTTTTTATAAATATTTAATTTGGTTGTGATGTTTTTTTTTTGTGAATGGTTTATCTAATATCTGTGAGAGATATACATAAATATGTGTTCTTCTTCTTCATCAGCCTTCGTCTCTTCGCTACTGGATATAGGCCTCTTCCTTCTCTTTTCATCCTTCCTTGTTGTTTGCTAATTGTAGCCATTTCTTTCGATATCATCGGTCCATCTCTTTTGAGGTCTTCCGGCGCCTCTTTCATTCTCCCAAGGACTCCAATTCAGAATTCTGAGAGTCCACCTTCTGGCATCCTGCCTTATAACACGCCCTGCCTGTTGCAATTTTAGCTTCGCTACACGATCCACGGTATCCACTTCTCTAGTTCTGCGTCTAATTCCATAATTTCTTATTCTATCTCTTAGGCTTACTCCAAGCGTGGATCTCTCCATGGATCGTTGCGTGCATTTGAGCTATTCTATACTTTTCTTGGTAAGGGCCATCGTCTTCACTCCATACGTCATCACTGGCATTATGCACGATTCAAAGGCATTTCATTTTACGCTGATTGGGATGTCTTTGTTCTCGAAAATATGTTTGAGTTTGCCAAAAGCAGCCCAGCTTATTCCTTTCGTCTTGGCAATTCTGCTGTTTGGAAGTCTTTCGCGGAAGTCTTATATTAAATACTAGCTGTGTCCGCGCAGCTTCGCACGCGTAGATTTTTTGTATACTGTTTGGATGGTCATAGAACTTTCGCGAACCTTCTAGAACATTCTCCTTCTAGAACTTTCAAGAAATTTATCGAATGTACAGGAACCTTCTAGACACACCGACACATTCCGCCACTCAGTTTAGAATCTTATAGAACTTTCGGGAATTTTCTAGAACCTTCTTCTTCCAGATCTTTCTAGAGCAGGTTTTTCCGGAACCTTCTAGACTCACCGATAAAGCTCGGCGCGCCTATTTTGAAACAATCTGAAGCATTTGCGGCCTTCCCACAACAAAACAATGTGCTAGAAAGCACATTTTCGTCACTCATTCCCACTATCCACCACCATAACCACCGGTGGGTGTTTGTGGCTGGTTGTGGAGAAAACTTGGCGGGTAGGGAAACACGGGTTTCTTTTTATATATATTGATTATGTATGTGTGCATTATGATTGCATTTGATAAAAACGCAGTGATATCAAAATCGGCATGGCGCGCTCGCGAAGCGGCCGTTGGATAATTATCATCAAAACGAGGTATATTTAATCTTATAACGAGTAAATGAATATTAATGTGCGCTGTTTGTTGGGGTTTAGGCCGAGGTCACTCTGTGATTTTATCAGCTGAATAACAGTCCGCTCACCATAATCAATGTTCGGATAGGTCGGAACATGCGGTTGGACAGCTCTCACCGAGGAAAGCAAATGCACGAAATCGGCACATTGTCGTCGAGAGTTTATTTAAAAAAAAACACGTGTTTTTATTATACTTCATTTTTCATTGAAACAGGTTTCGCGCCTACTCCACGCGTCAGGCGCGAAGATTACACAATATACAAATTGTTGAAATTTCTAAAAATCCAAAATTGTGCTATAATTAATAAAAAATTTTAAACGAAATTTTGTTAGATCATTTTCATCGTCGCCACGAGTCTGCCTGCAAAGTTTCAGCTCGATTGGATCACGGGAAAAGGGTTAAAAATCGATTCAAAGTTTTTACGGCAGACAAGCCGACAAGCAGACGCTACGAGTTAAAAGAAAAGGAGTAATAAATCCAGTTTTATTTGTTTAAGGTGCCTATGGCCCGAATTCGGAGACAATCCTTAATGATTTATTAATGAGGTTATTAATCTTTAAATCATTAAGTATTGACTCTCTAGTCGGGCCTAGGTATTATATATTAGTGTTCTGTGCCTGTCTCGCAAGAATCAAACATAATGATTTCCTTGTCTGTCAGTCCGTAGTTATGTGCAATGTCCGTAATTTCGTTCGAATTCACGGATAAAAAGGTTGGATTAAACGGCCGGAGATGGGACTTGAACCCCGGGCCAGATAACCCGAACCGGCCGCTCTTCGCACGCTGCTAGCAAAGACGCGAATTAATGTTCCGTCATTTTTGGTGGGTTACGGCTAGTAGCTAGAATCCAGATGAAATTCGCTGAAAAAATACCTTACCCTGGCTACGACACTGATTCCCACCCTTGTGCCAACCTGTACCGGCGTTTTTCCCGAGTGGTAGCGACTGGAGTTTTAGTATACCAAACTCTGTTTTTTCCCGCCAGTATTTGAAATAATACCACGTATTCCAGGTGCCTGGGGTATTTCCTTTGTTTATTTCTTTGGCTTTTCGTGACGATTTTACGCCAATTTGAACATACAGGAAGTGTGTGCATACCTACATTGACCACGAAAATATAAATATATTAGGTCCTTACATATGAAATTGACGTTTAGTATGGGAGGAACATAAAGCCGATTTTTTTTATTATAATATATTTATTTAATCAAAGTATGTACCATTGCTATCTATGCACTTTTGCCATCTCATAGGTAGTTCATCGATCCCTTTACTATAAAAACCATTCGGACGGGAATCAATAAAATCTTTGAAGGCGGTTTTGACTGCCCCATCGGAGTTGAATTTTTTCCTTTGCAAGAAGTTATCCAAATTTCGAAAAAAATGGTAATCTGTTGGGGCAAGTTCCGGAGAGTACGGTGGATGTCTTAGACATTCCAATTGAAGCTCCTCTAATTTGGTAGCCGTCTGTTGTGCAGTGTGTGGTCTAGCGTTATCATAAAGCAGCAGTGGCCTAGAGCGATTAACCAGCCTCGGTTGTTTAGCAGCTAGCTTTTCCATCATGGTTTGCAGTTGCTGACAATAGACATCTGCCGTAATCGTCTGGCCAGAGTTAAGAAAGCTGTAGTGAACGACACCAGCACCAGTCCACCAAACGCTCACAAGTAACTTTTTTGGAGTCAATTTTCGCTTGGGGAATGGTTTGGCTGGTTCGGCAGGGTTCAGCCATTGCGATGAGCGCTTCCGATTATCGTACAGGATCCACTTTTCATCACAGGTAATGATTCGATTTAAAATCCCTTCATTATTGTGCCGGTTGAGTAATGCAACGCAGCAGTCAACGCGCGTTTGTTGATTTGCTTCACTCAATTCGTGAGGTACCCACCTTTCAAGCTTTTTCACCTTACCAATTTGCTTCAAGTGGATTAAACAGTTTTATCACTAACACCGCAGCCTGCAGCTAACTCGGATGTGGTTTGCGATGGATCCGCTTCCACAATAGCCTTCAATTCTTCATTATCAACTTTGGTCTCCGGCCGTCCACGGGGCTTGTTCTGCAGGTCGAAATTTCCAGAAAGAAAACGTTGGAACCAAAAACGCACTGTGTTTTCTTTTGCGGCACCGTCGCCATACACATCATTAATCCTTCGAGCCGTTTCTGCAGCACTGGTGCCACGGTGGAACTCGTACTCGTAAATAACGCGATATTTCAAGTTTTTCATTTTGTAAACTGAGTGACGCAAAGAAAAAAACAATTGAGGAAAAAACAAATGAATTATAATTTTCAAAACACAAATACATGAGTAAATAGCTGTATAAATTTGGATTTGGAATTCCTAACCAAAGAGAAGATATTTGAGATCAAATTTGCCAGTACGGCAAAACGCCAATTTCATATGTAAGGACCTAATATAATCAGGCAATAATTGATAATATTCATAGACTGATGACGTAGGTGGAGTACGTACGTACAACAGAGCTGACATGATATGACGTCTTCAAGTTTGTGTTTACTGGGGTATTATGCCGTGTTGAGGCAACACGGCATAATACCCCAGTAAACACAAACTTGAAGATTCTGAGTGACCGTGAAAACCTAAGAACATTCTATGATATGACGTAATCATTAATGAAATTACCCCAGCTATTAGTAATTTAACAGCAGTTATATTAAAACTATGTTCAAGTACTTAATAAGTTTCGATACCGTTCTTAGACAACTTAACGAAACTTTATTTTTATTTTTTTAAAAATTTATTTTACATTTACCAAGATCCTGCTAACTATAATATAGTTATCTGGAGGTTTGTTCTATTACTATGAATAATCTTAATAACCATTTAATTACAGTGTTGGCTTACAAAAATGTATAGATTGTAAAAATATTAAAAATTATAAAGCTATTAATGTTATATTAACGTGGAAAATATTAGGGGCTAGTGGACGGAATGCCCCAGGGAGGAGGGGAGATTCAAGATGACAAAGATGAGGATAATGATACGGTAGGTGAAGATATTGATAGCATGCAGACAGTTCACTATTGTTCATAATAAACTCCCTGCATGCCATTTTTACCTTTGCATATGAATCCAACCCAAACAAGTCAGAGGGCATACCGTTAAAAACCGTTGGTATTTTCACTTGTAATGTTCTCTCTCTATAATAATTGTTGCAACTATATATATATAAATATATATATAAGAAATATATCAGTCTAAATATTAATATAAATATATATATGTTAAATCGAAGGCTTCACACGGGGTACCAAGGGGATATGTGGTTAGTTCTAACTACTTGTTGGGGGTAACCCGCGTCAAAAAATTCTGTCGTCAGGAACCATCGTCTGCCGACTTTTTCGAACCGCGTATCCTCACTGTTCATCTTCCGGGCGCCCTTGTCGATGAGCTGCTGCTCCAAAAAGCGTTACAACCGTTGGGTTCCGAGCTCACCGCATGAAAGTTGTGGAAAGTTCTGCGTCAGTTGTTTGATGGAGGATTGGTTTCTCTTCTTCCAGCGACGGCCGGTTTATGCTAGAGCCGAGCAAAAACACATTAACGGCGTCGCTGATTTGCGCGGGTTACCCCCAAGTATTAGAACTTCCCCAATCATATATATATATCTATATATATATAATATTATATATAATATATTTTCGAAATGAAATTTGTCTCTTATTATACGTATTCATTACATGTGTTTTATGGTCATCATTAAAGTAGTTACTCAGTATAAGCCTGTATTAAAATAACTTAAAAAACTATCTTTTCCTTTGTTTTTTAATAGACTTTACTGTACTATTATTACGTAAAATGCATTTAATTATTTTCTTTTGTAGGTTTAGTATTTGTTTTATGCTTGTTTGAATTAATTTATTTGATTATTCTTACATCATTTTCATTTTTTCATATTTGATTATTTCATTTATACAGGCATGTGACTTCATATCCTATATTTTTAACAAAAAATAGTAGCACTTATAAGTGGCGTTTTTTTTGGACATCGTTAGGATGGAATAAAAGGAATTCGTCGTCGTTTGTTTTTGTTTTATTTTCCTTTGAGTATTGGTGCAAGAATTTGAAACCACTATGTGGACACGAATTTCGTTTATAAAAAAATGATTATGGAAAAGAATATAATGTAACGTGTCGTGGTTAGGAAAGGAATGACTGCAAACATTGGAAATTATCAATGATTTATCAATGGGACAAAGTCACTTAAAACAAATTAAACCTAAGGGTATTCTTTAAATTAAACCATTCCACAGTAAAACATTCGTAAATGAACACTTTATTATCGCTGGGTAATATGTATTTAACATTCACTAGAACATTCTATCCAATTCTCGCTTGTAGTATTTATCGCATTTATTTATTTAACCAATTAGGTACTTCGATTATTCGCTTTATTTATCGCTTCGATTACCTCCCGACTGGCCACACCGGACCTCGCCTCGCTGGTACTTTGCGGCCGATTTCGCACTGAACGAACTATCAAACACGGAAATTTTACTAGTTTATTAATATAAATTACTAGTTTCGTATTTGTAATGAAATGCTGGTATTTTCGTACTTTATATATTATTCTAGTGTTTAGAAGAAGGTTCTCGTTGCTTCTCGGTTGTACCATGCATTTTTAGATATTATCAGACGTTTCCGAAGGTAGTAGATCACCCTAGATTGTTATAGGCCGTTCTCGATCCTTCGATAGTGTTATGACATATTACAAGGAATTCGGACAGTGCGTAAATTCTTTTTAGCATCTCGTTACAATATTTTAATCAAATCAGAGACCAATTTCTAAAAACGAATGTAGATATGTTATCAAAGACCAAAGTATCAAAGTTCATATTTTAATTTTACGCTTCAACAGGCCAAGTGGCCCAATAATAGAACACTGTTTTATTCCACTATATTTATTTTGAATTGTTAGAACGTTTTCGGGATTTCTCCCATTGTCAATAACAACACGTTTACAACTAAATTAAAAATAATTCGAGACAGAATTTATAGGGATTGGGTGGGTGTAATGGTGGTGGGGATCGGGGGCGTGGTTAGAATGGATAGGAGTGGGGAGGTTATGGGTGGTTATGGATAAGGTTATGGATAAACTTGAGTATTAATTGTGACCTCACCGGGAATCGTACCCGTGTGAGTGCCAGTGTCATACTCACTGGGCTACGAGGTTATTATATATTATATTATTGCTTACTTCGGTTCTTTCTAAGGTAATTGTAAAATAAGATGTATAAAATACCAATCTCGTAAATTAAAATGGTACCCACATTTGCGTGACTAATACATAATGCGGGTTAGAAAACAGGATAACAATGACTGATCTTGGGCAGGAACTTGACTCACGGAGTCTAGGTGAGAAGGATGTGTCATGGGACAGGATTCGTTTAATTTATTCGTTGATTGAAACTTTTTCGACATGATGAATTTCTGATACTTTTTGCGAGAGGAGACCATTTAAGATTTTAGCTTTACAGTAATAGCATATACTTCTTGTATCCTTTGCAACGACTTTATATTTTCTGCACCATAAAGTTTGGCAACATCATCATTAGCTTGTGTCTCTCCACTACTGAACAATCACAATTTCAAAAGAACAAAAAAAATCCACAAACATCTCCAATTTCTTCGCCAGTGGTGTAGCAGTTGTCTGGAGGCTAATGCATATAAGTAAACATTGTATTATATATTTTGCATTAATTAAATCGAGAAAATACGACGTATTATTACTATTATTATTAGTATTATTACTAATTTTATAAAAATATTAGGTAGAAGGTACGCTGAAGAAGTGATCCGCCTCTGAATTGGCAAAATATGCTTTATGTAATTTGAAGTATACTATATATATATTTATTTGTGTATCTACTTAAATTTTTATCTTAATTTTATATGTATATTTTCTTTTCTTTTTCTTTTCTTTTAGATTTATGTATTCTTATGATTGTATATATTACTAAATTTTATTCTGCTTTCATTTTTACGTTTATACTTCTTTACTATTGTTATTTGTTCCTATTAAATAACTATCAAATGAGAATAACTACCACAGAACAGGTTTTACCTAGGCAGTTATTACTAACTTATATTAACAAATATAAAATAAACAATAAAATAAACAAATAAATAAATTATTGTTTCGTATTTTTGTACCTCTCACATAGAAAACAATAAAAAATGTCATTCTTACATAATCTTAATGTTAATCATCACATTTATTTCACAGGGTTAATAATAATTATAAATAACCAGGTCCTTTTTACAAATAGTTATCTTTTATATTTGTTTTCATATTAGTACTTAATTATTTATTAATCTCCAAAATATTTGTTTTTATTTTGTTATTGTCTACATGTCGATTTTTAATTTTTAATATATAGTATACATTGTATACATTTGAAGAGACCATTGGAACCGAAACATGTCGGTGTATTTAATGAAATTTGTTTTCACCACTATATATTAATAATAATTCAAACAAAGGAGATGTTAACTGCAACTAAGCCAAGATTCTGTTTTCGTTTGACTGAATACAATTGGTCTCAATGCGTCACTCGGGAGATACTCAAATCATCCTAAAGTGTCCTTGTCCCTGTGTTGCACATGCACGAGTATAGAAAGTTGCAACAAGACAACCCCGCCGACTGCAGTGCGCGGCCACTAATGGGATATGTAAACTTCTATCGGGAAAGCAATAAATACTTGTGTATGTGTACCATGACAGAACATTAGATAAAGAAAGGAGGGTCCAAGGGCTCAGACGGTCAATGTTCCCGAAGGTCGGTGGTGGTGGTGCCGTCGAAGGGGGGGGGGGGTTAAAGGAAATGCGCTGCACCGCCACGTGCAATGAGTCTGGACTCCAGCGAGGAGAGGCTCCACCCAAGTAAATCAAAACAATCCTTCTAAATTCACCGCGCAGCTGTACAAACAGGTTAAATGAAACGGATTTTTTACAACATGTCAAATAAAGAAATAATTCTTGGCCCGTGAACATATGGTACATTTTGTTGGATGTAATTGGCCCCGCGTTAAAAGGCTCGAATAAGAAAGTAACGAAGTAATGTGAACTAACCAGCTGAAAACATATTTTTAAGCAATCGTAATTTTTTTAAACGCGGTCGAAGAAAGCTGCGTCGAGTCGACGATCCTTTGAAGCAAAATACACGCAATTAGCGAGTTGCATTACTGCGAAGTATTTTGCAGTCACGGAGTAGAAAGCGGAACACTGCCGACGAACTGTCCACCTCGATATATCAGAGATGAGTGGTGAATTTTTATAAACTTTCTCTGGAGCTTTCTGGAGTCGGGGAGTAAGGGCGCCTCCGCTGAATCTGGGAGATGTTTGCGAATAAGTTTGACGAACTGGTTCCACTCGGAGCAGCGACATCTTCGGTTCACGCACCTCTGCAGCCAGAGTGCAATGAGCCTTCAATTTTATATCGATCGGCGAGCAGTGACGGAATAAGCGTGATATATCTAGGTATTTTTATCAACCAATTGGAACATTAATATATTTGTAGTAATAATTTATCAATCTAATTTTAAAACTTCACCAAAGGCTCGATGATAATTATGTAAAGTTTACTTTACGCCCCTTACTAGCGTATCAATACGACAAGCGCTCGAAACGAGTACAGATGTAAACAATTTTTTTGAAAAAAATAAGCAAATGTAATATTTATCTTTTCATTCTAGAACCATCTATCTATTGGGGTCAATAACGACCTGTTGACGGTCTATCAAAAAAATTTAGAATGAAAATTCTGTCAGAAAAAATATGTAAGGATTAGCTTTCACGGTCTAATCGGAAAGGTACCAGAGTCCCCAAAGAGGGATGGAAGCCGCAGGCCTTACGTCTCTGTCGTAGGCCGTTGTAAGATAGTATTTAAATTTTTATATATTATAATATATAAAAATTTGAATACTATCATAAAAATTTTGAAAGGAGTACCTAATAAGAGGTAAATTGAGATATTAAGTTAAAAAACGCCAGGAATTTTTTAAAATATTAAATACAACTCTTGTTCAGTGTACTGACTGCACGTCGCTGTAATACACAATAGTTATAGATCACAAAGCCCGCTATCTAAAGTAAATAATCCATTTAACAGGAAAAATATGGTATAAATTAAAAAAAAACGCTTCAAAAATAATATAAAATGAATAAATTTACTAATCATTAAAAGTACAATAAACTCTGTCTAAAAATTATAAAAAATCACCGAGTCTAGTTCCCGATACGGTTACAGCCAGGTCGGCGTATTTTCCTTCGCTGTTCGTTGTAGCATTCCGATTTTATTGAGAACAACTATACGTTTTAACATTTTTGCTGTAGCACATCCGACTATATATACTAGCTCAGTCACTTCAACCATTCAAAAACAGTGTATTTTGGATAGTCGGCAGTGAGGGAATGAATAATTTTATGTTTTCTCAATACTTATGATACTAAAAACTAGTATGAGAAAATGAGTTTTTCGTGAATGTTTTATGTGTGAATTTGATCTATATGAATTATTTACAGATATTTGATTAAATTTGAACCGAGTAAATTTTGGCCAAATTTAATACAAAGTGGTCATTATAAAAAAAAATCGAAATTGATACAAATGCCGCAAAAGTTAACATAAAGCATACTGAAAAAGTTTAATTAATTTAAGTCAACATTTTAAGTTTTTGCAAAAAAGTTGAAATCGAATAGAGTCTACATATTGAATTTTTAAATTAATACTTTGAGATATTAACTACCTAGTTGATTATTTATTCTAGTTATAGAACTTACCTACCGAAATAATATTTAGACTCAACGAATTCATTCACACTTATTGTATCCTTTGAAGCCAACCAGTTTCGAAGAGATTCGTTTCTTTCAATTTCGATAAATATATCGTTAAACGTTAAATATTCTCTGATCACACAAATTTGTCAAATATACTTATTACTCTTAAGCAGAATCTAATTATCGTCCTTCCATGTCAAGTATCTTGGGTTGGGCCAGGTATTGTAGATGGGAATCGGACTGGGGAAGTATTAGTTCAACTTTAAATTGGGACTAGTTAGTTAGGAATGTAGATTTTGATAAAACAAAAGACGTATTTTCTTGTAGTAAAATATCATATCTCTAACTATTGTCTATCACAAAATAGGTTGTGTGATAATATCGTAAGCAACAAAGTATCCCAGATATATCTACCGTAGTAAATCGAAAAAAGCCGACTGAACGTGCAGACTAAATAAGATCAATAAGTAATGAAAAATTGTATTACAAAACATCTTTTAATGAAGACTTTAAATCTTCAAGACAAGAGACTACCGTAAATGCTCCACCATTTAACCTGGATATTATTTTAATTGAAACAAATTGAACTAACAAGCTTTAGAAAAGGGGATTTGAATCACAAAGAAAAATTAAATTCAATTAATCGTATTCTCATGATTGAGGTGAGAACACTTTTAAAACACTCATTCTGCTGTCCTGTAAAATAGCTGTTTTGTAAGTTGCGATACTTTACCTCTGAGGCACAGTTATTAAAATGGGACTAGTTCTCGATTTTAAGTGGTTATGTGTGAAGTTTCACCATATTATAATACTCGTAAAACGTTTAGTAACTTTGAGATCCAACTCTAGGGAGACCGTATCGTATTAGTATATTAAAAAAGTTATATAATTTATATATAAATGGACTCCACCTATACATAAAGATACTGTTGTAAGATTTTATTATATTTTTTTATTTATTTATTTATTTATCTTCATCTTGTTACATGACATAGGAGATGGAGCCGCTCATCTCACTAGGAAGAACCTGTGCCGAGATGAGCAGCTGAACAATATAGTGAGAACAAAAAATAATAAAGATATATAACAAAATACTTAAGTTAAATTAATTAAGTAATTAATTGAGTATATAAATATAAAATGTGGATAATAAGAACAGTATATATTGTATAATACAAAAGCAATAAAGAAAGTAAAGTAAAGTAATATATTTAAAAAATCATATGCATGGATAGCAACAAAAAAAATAATATATAGAATAGCACAGTTAAAAAGAATATTTAGGTATATACCTAGATTATTCCTAAATTTGCAGTAATGCTAATTATGCTTTAGGAATTTCTTGGAAGACTCTCCAGAAATTAAAAAGCTTTAAGTGCAACATTTTATTAAATATCTGATATAAACCAGTGATGGAACGGTCCTAATTTCACCCCGATGTGTCACCTAATAAAAAGAAGACCTGCAAATATCCCAATAATGAGACATGAAGTATAGTTTAAGAGATTCTTTTTAGTAAAGTGTTTGTATATTACTTGCGTCTGACGACACGATGACAGTTGTGCAGCAGTTTAATCGTTCTATACCGGTGCACGCGATTAGCGATGCAATGAGTCTTCCGTTGCATACTCTATTGTAAAGATTTCGCAAACTGTTGAATTTGTCTCAAGGTCCTTTATTGAAGGGTCATATTGGGCATTGCTGCACCGTGTGCAATGTGCAGTGGGTATGAGAGCAACAATGGAATACTAACTTCAAGCAAAGAGCTTTTGACCGGCGACTTCGCTAATTTTGAAGTGCTCATATACTCATATACAAATTTTATGTTCGACACCAACAAACGCATTATTTACGGTATTCATTGGTTAATATTTTTCATTAATAAATTATTTAGAAAATTTCATAATGACGGATTTATGTGCTGTCGCGATTTATGCTTTGAGTGAAATGATTTTTTTTTAAAATTAATTAATTAATTTAAATTTTTTGAGCAAATGAGAGCAGTTTAAAATAATTTTTATTTATTTTCCAAAAATAATCCAAGATATTGAAATAATCCAAAAATCATAATAGGCAAACGGCGCATATTATAAAAAAAAATGGTTACTACTACGGCTAAATGTTACATCGCATATAATGTTTTTAATAAGATGTGTGATAGAACGAAATGGGTCTAACAGTTTTTTGAGATATTTTATTCACTAATCTGAAAAAAGGAGCAGTAAAAGGAGGAAAACGCAAAAGTATAATGAAATTCGTTTAAAAATTCACATACTGGTCACTAAATAGCGATGACTTTAATCAACCGAGTTGGTGCAAACCTGTCTACTTCTCAAAGAGTGGACGATTCGAATCCTGCTCTTGGCAGTTGTAAGTTATTTATAGAAACAAGAGTACAAGCCTTAAGTTAAAGATATTTCGAAAAAATTAATGTGTTTTAAGGTAATTTTATCAAAAAAAATTAGCTGTATTATAACGAAATTTCTTAGATTTGGTGTATCGAAGAAGATTATCATAATGGAATGATAATTATTAATATTAATTACAAATTAAATATACGTTTGGAGGATATCAATAATGAATATCTCCTTAGTCGTTTGTAACTATTAAACTTGTCTGTGAAACGTACTGTGACAGACCTAATATTTATGTATAGGATCATAAATAACATGATTGATTGCTCCCAGATTGTTAGTCTGATCGACTTATAAGCACCATCGAGGTCATCAAGACAGTACATTACATTATTTTATTATAGAGGAAATGGCAGAACTAATGCATTAGCAAACTCCGTAATCCCCAGACTACACTCATTAGGGAATGAACATGCGGAAGTTGTCGACACTTTTGCTGATAATATAACTGTGTATAGGACTAAATTGAAGCAATTCTTTGCGTCTTAACTAAATGGTAATGGATAAATAATTTTTTCTTTTTCTTCTTCCTGTTTAAACTTCTCTTTTTCACTTCTGTTTTTAATTCATTCATTCTTCATCATCATTCTTCATCATCATTATTCAAATCTATTTATTATATGTACTTTATCCTGTACTTTATATGTAGTTTATCCTAATAATATCTTTTGTGATTTTTACTTGTAACTTTAAGGCAATCGTCTAGCAGAATGAGCAAATTTCACCATTTTTTGTCATATCTTCTCTTGCGATTTTTATTACATTTTTGTATGGAAATATCTCATTTTAAAATTTATTCATCAGGTTACATATATTTTAAATACGAATATCTTATTACAATGTCACAAATTAAATTATATAATTTATTAATAAATTACCAAACCTTCGATGTTTTAAAAATGAAGAAAATTGCTCGACTTTATGGGCCTTTTATGACTGAACTGCGTGTTGAGATGTCTTTTTTATTCAATAATATTACAAAGTAAACGATTATCTTAAATTTATTACAATAATAGAAAAATCTGTTAGTACGTTTACATGCAATTTATGTTTTAAAAAATAATGTTTTTTAAAAATGTTTTATTTTTTTGTGGGTTTTTTTCAACTCTTTTTACATGGTTGACAACTTTTTTACTTCAATAGTCAAAAGAATAGATATTATAATTTTACAATAAAATAAAAAAAAATCAAAATCTTTGTCGATATTCCTGATTTTGGATATTTAATCAAGACGCAACGTATTTATGACACAATACGCAGTGCCTTGATTAAATAGCTAAAATCTGAAATCAAGAATAATTTTTTGATTTTTTTTGTATTAATTTTAAAATAATAATGTCTATTCCTTTAATTTATTAAAGAAAAAAAGTTATAAACTATTTTAAAAGGATTGAAAAAAAACACACAAAAAATAAAAATAATTTAAAAAACAGTGTTTTTTAAAACATAAATTGCATGTAAACGTACTAACAGATTTTTCTATAATTGTAATAAATTTAAGATAATCGTTTACTTTGTGCTATTATTGAATAAAAAAGATAAGTCAACACGCCGTTCAGTCATAAAAGGCCCACAAAGTGGAGCAATTTTCTTCATTTTTAAAACATCGAAGGTTTGGTAATTTATTAATTAATTATTTAATTTAGTTTATGACATTTTAATAAGATATTCGTATTTAAAATATATGTAACTTGATGAATAAATTTTAAAATTATATATGTCCCTTCAAAAATGTGAGATAAAAAACGCAAGAGAAGATATGAGAAAAAATGGTGTAATTTGCTCATTCTGCTAGACGATCGCCTTAACCTTGTACTTGAATCTTTTTAACTGCATATACGCCTTATGTGATTTTTTTATTTTATATTTTGTAAAATTAAATAAATAAATAATATAGATTGAAAATATTGGAAATATTACAAGCTCTATGTTTTAGTCGACACGCCCCCTTGTTCTCAGGTTACCAATAACGCGTAAAAATGATGTTTTTACCACTATTTTCTGGTACACTTTGTCAGTTTTGTCCTTTGGCAGACGTTTGACATTACTAATATAGCAATAATCCGTTTCTATAGCGCGAACTGCTTGCTCTCTATTTTTCTGCAAGATCAGGCATGATACTTTGTTGAAAAAACTAATGCGGTAGTTTTCCATGGCAGCCATTCTGCTGGTACAATTCCGTCTGATCCAAACCTCGCCGATATCAGTCATTGTAAGCTTCTTGCGAGTGCGACTGCCTTCACCAGAAATATTTGTCCAATTTCCAGTTTAGAACTACATATATTTTTAATATTACAATACTCAATGCAGTTTCCTTGTAGGGATGATGTTTTTAACTTTATGTTTTATGTAAATGCAATCCATTTATTGATTTATGTGGCAGCTATCTACTTTGCGGTGCAACATGATTATTTTGATTTACACGAAATCAAACTTGTAACATACACATCTTGAGTTATATTTATCACTACTTTAGCAGGAGGAGTTGATGAGAGGAACTGCTCCTGTCGAAACTATAGTAATGATAAATATAGCTCAACGTGCGTAATACAAAGACGTAGGTTCAAAGAAAAATTTAAGACATATTTATCAGGGTTCGAGGATATATATCATGGTATATATATCATGGTATATATATCATGATACTATATCACGATATTTATGGCTTGATTTTTATTTTTGATATATATCGAAAAAACTTTTTGGATATATATCAAGTATTGTCTTTGGCGCTAGTTGTATTTAAAAAATGCTACAGGTGGTTTTTTTCAATATCTGCGGTCGTTACTAGATGGCGCTAGTTGTATTTTAAAAAGCGCTACGGTTGTTTTTTTGATATGCGCTATATAATGACAAACTAAGGGCCTGTTGTTTGATTAGAAGTTAGAGTAAGAGTTAATCAAAAAGCACAGATTTTTGGCTGGCCTTTTGAACTGGCCCTTAATAAAACAATCCGTTTTTTGTTTCACACAAAGAAACAAACACCCGTAACACTACATCAGAAAGAGCAACTTTTATAACTTATATAAAATAATGGAATATATTAGTTTTTTAAGTATGCAATTAATTTATTTCATAAATAATAATTCATGTAGGTACAACCCTAATTATTTCGAGTTTGTGTCAATCGACGTGTGCAAAAATGAGAAAAAAAGTTTTGATGTTTATCCAATTTTTGATATATGTATATCGGATATACCTACCTTTATTTAACAATCCGATTTTTTTATTTTTTAGTATAAAAATCGGATTTTTCGAATCCTGAAATTTATATACCTAGGTAAATACCTGAATTTTCACAAGTAGGTAATTGATAGAGCATTAATTAATAGTTTTCTGAAATTATTTATTCCAGGTAGACACTTTAGACTACCAGTAATCAATATTGTGTTGACAATCATTACGTTTATATTTAATGTACAAATTGAGCGCCTTTCGTAAATAATCGTTATCTTAATGCAACTTCATAATTATTTAAAAAACATTTATTTATCACAAAAGTAGCTAATTTTGTATATTTTAACGAAAATAATTCGTAATAAATGCACAAGGTTGAAATTATATTTCATATCGAAGTAAGGCGAACGAAGTGCATTGGTGGGTATGTTTATGTGTATGTGTGTATATATACTGTTACCAGGGCCGTTCACCAGTGTCACGCAAATAAGGATGTGCCTACGGGCGCAGTTCCTAAGAGCAGAATAATGAGAATATTAAATATTTTTAACACACATACAAAGAAGTGACAGAAAGTAATTGTATTAAGGATTATATCTTTTTGAAACACAATACATTAGAAGGATAATCAAAGCACTTTGAGCACGGTAAAAATATTAAGTCATGTGGATATAATCATCATTATTAATTAGCTTTATATACAACAATGCCAGTTAATTAGATATCTGACGCTAACCGGTGTCGAAACGTCTGTTCTTTTATGAATGAGGAATAGAAAATTATTGCTTTAAATAAAACAAATATATTTAATTAGAACCTATATGATGCAGCAAATATTGAAATATATGGTATATACCTACTTGGCTGTGCTACGAATGCAGAACCAATTATTTTATAAAGAAAGGATTAGGTAATTTCTTCTTCAAAAATAGCAAAATAATTTAGAATTGTATCCTGACGAAGGTGCCGTAGGCCTTGAAACATGTTGATATTATCAGTATAAAAAAGTGGTGAAAACTAAGTTTATTTTAGTAATTAGATTAGGTAATTATTTATATTTGTTAAATTGGCACTTATGCCACAAAATGGTCGCGTCATGCCTACTTCCTTGGAACTCCTCCCCCGTGGCTGACATGCAACTTTTGACAGAAAAGAAGATTACTTATTAAAAAATGAAATGCATATATTTAATTTCCAAATTAGTATATGATCTTCTTTTATTTCTTGCACAAACCTGCATCGGGGAAAGTTGCACGTCGCTCACCGAGGAGTTCACGGAAATAGATATCACGCGGCCATTTTTTTTTCAAATTTCTATGAATATAATAGTTTAATATGCACCTTAATAAGTGCCAATAAAAAAATGATCACCTCTTTATAAAAGAATCACACAAATTTTTACTTGATTTTACTCTCCCAAGAGTGACAAAGTTTAAATACCTTGGAAGTATCCTAGCGGAAGACCTCGACCCAGAAACCGAAGTCAAATGCAAAATTGAAGCATCGCGAGCTGCTTTTAACAAAATGAGACAGATATTCTGCGATGACAATCTTAATCTGAAACTTCGACAGCGACTGGTCAAATGTTATATATGGTCAGTCCTGCTGTACGGAGTGGAATCGTGGACCCTCAAAGTGAGTAGCATGAACCGGCTGGAGGCGTTCGAAATGTGGATACATCGGAGAATGCTCCGGATACCCTGGACGGATATGGTCAGCAACACAAGAGTTCTTCAAAGAGCTAAAGTGAATAGAGTGTTGCTGACAAATATCAAAATCCGAAAGGTATGGTATTTGGGTCATGTGCTCAGAGGAGAAAAATACGAATTGCTCCACCTGATTCTTATGGGCAAGATAGAGGGTCGTAGAGGTGTTGGAAGGAGACAAATTTCCTGGCTCCGCAATATACGCGACTGGACGGGCATAAGAAGTGTTGGAGAGCTGTTTCGTGCTGCCCAGGACAGGGACGCTTTCTCTCGGGTGATAGTCAACGTTGGGGGGACCTGACATGACACCAAAAGAAGAAGAAGAAGGATGTTGTAACTCCTTAAAAAGAGTTGTAAAACGATATTCTTCAATGTTTTCACTTTTACACAAAACACACATTTTCGAATTTTAAATACTCAATCATACTTAATAATATTTTACTGTTATTTTGGGGCGATGCGTCGTCTGGGTCGGACCTGATTGTTGCATATTGGTGAGTGCAATCGATTTTGCCAAATATGATTAAGTCGTCCTTGCGATAGCTAGAGGTCATTTAATAATAGATAGATAAATGCAGCTACATTCAGAAAATAAAAATCGTTTCGCTTTTTAATTCATTAATTAATACCACGTAGGATTAATTATCCTATTAGGAAGATCGTTGGTCTAGTTATTAACGATTCCGGAAGTATTAAATAAATGCATCCAATTTTTTTGGAAAACTGTGTAATTCATCGAGCATAAGCGGTAGATTAAACTATTTTGTATACAATCAATTTTTTTTAAATAGTTCAATTCAACATGAGTAGTAGTTAACACATTTTTAATATTTAAAGCTATAACGTTGTGGTTAGACATTATAATAGACTGTTAATTAAATTAGTATAAACCACTACCAGATTTCAGGTCTACCGGTGTAACCATTCACTTTAGACCCCGCCCCCTCTCACTCCCTCTCCCTCATAGATTCCTGATCGTTCTGTAGGCAAGTTAGTGCATGCTAGTCTTTGAAAAGATTAACACGCATGTGGTAAATATTGATGAAAGGTTAACAATACTATGGTGTGGTATATAGTGTTGTGAACGTAGTAGTGTAGTGTTGGTCCTGACGAAGAGACGGGTACGTCTCGAAACCGGTAGACTGGTTTATACTAATTTAACTAACACTCTGTTAAAAATTGAAAACATAATTTTTTACAATGTTTTTATCATTTTATTTGAGTTGTATTGAAGCGAATAATTTTTTCATAATCGATATAAGTTACAGTAATGATAGTTAAACTTTTTGCAAAAAATATTGAAAAGAAATGAAAAAAATTGATATTGCATATCACCATAACTGTTGATATTAGGTCGTAGTTGCTTGATCATTTTAGACTCATATCATAGGCAGGAATCTATCGGCCAAGTTTCTGCTACTAGCTCTGTGGGGCCCTGTATAACATTTATGTAATTCGTCCATCATAAAATTGTTATTTTCTTACAAACAAGATTAAAAATGGTCAATTAGATGGTTTAAATTAAATTAAATTGAATTTGTTTATTACTCCAAGAACAAAGAACCTAAACTTACCTTACCCAACCCAAAAATTAAAAAAAAATGATGAGTCATGAGATGAATCCGCCAGCTACTTTTGCTCTTTAGGGATGAATAAAACCAACCCTTAAAGTGAGTAATCCTTCCCAGTATTCCATAATATTTCCAATGACGTCATTGTTCACACCCACATAAGAAAACTACCGTAATTTTTTTCTTCGAAACAATTTCACTTATCCTGGGGCTGACAGATGCTTATAATATCATATAAAATGTGTTTAAATATCATCTATGAGAAATTAATTAGGTATCTCAAATCACTTTTTATGGAATCACAAAACTATCATAAAACTTTTATAGATTCAGTCCTGTCCTGGATCCTGCATATATCCTGGATACTTTTATATACGCTCGGTTAATATAGAAATGGCAATGGGCTGGACACATTTGTGGAAGAGATGTACAATGGAAAAGGAGGGCCCTGGAAGGGAAGTTCCGCACTGGTGGAAGAAGCGTCGGCCGTCCGCAAGCTCGGTGGAACGACATTAGAAGAAGACAAGAGTTGGATGAGAAGGGCAGGAGTTTTCAGTGACTTCCACATAAGTCACTGAAAAGTTAAACGTTTCGCAGAAAACAAGTCAGAAATATTTTTTAAAAAATGCAAATTTTGATGTCGCTTATCTCCGCAACTGTAGACAATTCACCCAGAATGTTAAGAATATTTTGTATTCAAAATTGAAAGAAGAAGATACCCCCGAAGTTATGAGACACCCGTATGAACATTATCACATTGATGAAAATTTTTTAAAATAAATAATTAATATTATTATATGTATGCATTGAATTTTGTCTGCCTGTTTTCTATACAATCCTACAATCTTTAACCGATCTAAACCAAATCAGAAAAGTGGTTTAATAATAATTTCTTGTACGGCCACAATCATTGTCTGCAATTGATAAAACATTATATTATTATAAATAATTATATTTATAACACCGTAATAAAATATGCATTTACCACGGTAAAGAGCCATAGAACCAACCCACTTGTATGGTAAGTAAATTTTGTTAATCATAAACGATCAAATAAATTTACATATAAGGTACCTCGGAAAATACGCCTAAATATTCTATTAACAATAAAAAAGTATTAATATTATACACACAAAATCATACTTTCAATAAATTTTAAAACGATTATCTTGTGTGGATTTGATCCTTTTTACCACGTCCAAGATGGACGTATTCGAAGAATTGTGAGCGATCCAGGACTTGTCGGTATAATCATTGACTGCATGTACTTGTGACTCATGTTAACCAGCGTATATAATACATTTTGCCGGCAGAGCTCCAATCCTCGGTAGTATAGTGGTAAGTATCCCCGCCTGTCACGCGGGAGACCGGGGTTCGATTCCCCGCCGGGGAGGTTTTTTTTTTTTAAATTTTTTTAGTATTTATTTTATTATGTATATTCAAAAAATATATATTAAATTTGTATTGGAACTGATATAATACTTCATATTTATGTACTATCATAATAAATTATACTTATACTAACTAATTAGGTACCTTATTGTTTTTTATATGATTTTATACATACGAAAGAAAATACACGTAGTAGAACAATTCATATTAAAACTACGTAGATATAATGTACTTAAAACTTCCGATAATAATGGATGTTCGAATTTAAGAATGGCACACAGCACGTATAGTTAAATACAATTAATAGCATGACGAAATATTACTGTTGAGCTAATCCCGATCAGCCAACTAGGTTATACTAGGCAAATAACTTTCTGTTAAAATTTCACTAATATTTAAATCGTAACAAAGTTTCACAATGATTATTAAAATAAATGGAATAAAAGTATTTTTACTCTACTTGAGTAAAATGATACATTATTGTACTCCAACCAGTCGTGCATCAAGTTTACGTCAACTATGTATTAATTTATTTTTCAATATCACAATGACCAACCTTTCTCCTCTCTTCTCAATATTCCCGTTACAATCACTCTTCCACCTTACCACAGTAACTCCGACCCTTTTTGTCAGTACCTAATAAATTATCACAGGCCGACAAATGAAAATTTTTGAATATTGTTTTTTGTGTTTGAAAATATATTTTATATAATTCGATCATTCTAAAACCGATGGCTTGTTTATTTTTTATCTCATTGTCACATTATCAGATTTTTGAGAAAAAATGGGAAAAAATATTTTTCATACCTGCACATATAGGTACCAGGCGCGTGCAGTGGGAACAAGAAGCATGACTTTTATTTAACCGTTATTTAACCGTATACTTGGAAAAAAATATCGAAATTAAATATTTATCTGGCAAAATATTATAAAATCTGAATAAAATGTTAATTATTGTGATTTGAATATTACGAGATAAATCTCTTATTTCGGTTTCAAAATATGTGCTTAGGAAAAAGTCATGCTTCTTGTTCCCACTACACGCCCCTGATAGGTACATACATATCACTATATTTACAACATTTTACTTCATTTACATGTCTATTTTAGAAAAACTACTAAATCTCCTACGTTTTTCCTCACAATTACGCTTCCTTGTTTTTCCGCGGTGTCTGACTATGATTGTTTCACTTCAGTGACCAGCAATATGAAAGAAAATTAATCTAATTTATTAGATTATTTAAAAGTTGAGGTATGCCTGAAAAGTGTTATATTATATTGAAAATTACGCTTTAAAGGCGTACCTTAACATTTAAATCACCAAGTAGAGACTCTGAATTTGGGCCCTGGTCCGTCATATAAGTATGCAAACAACAATACAAGCATTTCATACAAAAAAGTACAAGTGAAACAGTCGATACAAAGAAGAAGAGAATGAAGACATAATTAAATATGCTGTTAATAATAATAAACATATGAAGTTACATTGTGCATCGGCACCATTCATTGATGAGGTGTCCAAACGAGATGTTAGATTTATTAAAATTAAAATTTACCGAGCATTGTGTGACGCATAATCACAATGTTGACGTATGCTATCTGCTGCTGTACAACTTACAATAGAGACAAAACTCGATCAGGGAGCTTGTTACCAAATGTTTGTATTAACCTCACTTTTTACTTCGCATTATCTTTATTTTTTCCGAGAGGTCAATCTGACACATATTTATAAAGTATATCTCTCAATTCGCGCTGTTTCATCATAAAATTGATAAGATAATGTTGTGTCTGCCTCAATACAAACAATTTTGATAGAAAATATGTGCCATATTGAATCTGTAAACTTGGTTACTGTCTAAGGGATCATAGTAAAACTATACGTTACATATTTTTTATACATTTTGTTAAGTAATAAGGGAGGTTGTTTAAAAAAACGTTAACAGACGAAGTTCATTAAAATGAGGTAGGTATATTACTTATTTATTCAATGTGAAGGTTACATAAAATATACCCTTTTACCTTGTCACTTCGACATACCTACTAACAAATTTTGTAATGCATTTGATAGTACGTCCAAAACACTATAAATGTGTGTCAATAAGTGTGTGCTGGTGTGTATGTCTATGTAGGTATGCAGGTAGGTGAGTTGGTGCATTGTAAGATGTTAATGATATAAATTTAGAAAATTCGACGATATTTTATGCTTTTTTATTATCAACACGAAATATGGTAACTGCATCTTTTATATCATCTTTTATACATATATCATTCTGACTGCAGAATATATCAACGATAAACAATACACGTCAACGTTGTCTTTAATCGTCCTTGTTATATATTATTTTTCTTTTGTCTTATAATGTCCCTACAAATGTAAAAATATGCATGTTTCACGTTGGGTTTTGTCTTCTTGGCCTTTAAGATTACAATCGATTGAAGCGATAAAATTTTGATCGAGGTCTTCTGAAAACTATGTTTGAGCTCATTATTTACACAACTTATTCCCGCTGGAATTTCTAGGCCAAAGTGACTAATTTCTGTAACGATGCTTTCAAATTTATGTTTAACTTATTATTGAAGATAAATTATAGAAGTCTCACACAGACGAAGTTATTTATATGGGAAATATGTATGAAAGTTTCATAGTGGCCGCAGGACTTATGGCCTGTATTAGCTGGCTTAAGTGATCACTTTACACAATGCAATGTTCACCAATTACACCGTAAGAAAATAATATATTACATTTAACTGCCAAAAAATAAGCCAAAATGCCACATTATTTATTTTGTAATTTTTTAATATTCAACAAAAAAAATGATCCCTTATATTAACCGCCCTATTTCATTAATTCATTATCAGTTTTTCGGTAAAATACAGGGGAATATGAAATTAAGTTATACAAGAATACAGATCGGTGAATATAAGGCAACTATTTTCCCAAGCGAGTCTCCAAGGTACCCAATACTATATTATTATATTATCATAGTATTAAATGCCTTGAAGGATATTTCAATAAATGGGGAGGATCATATAAAACATCACTAAACACACTTTATCTAGCTCAAAAAAGCATAATTAAAATTATTTTTTAAAAGACCTACCCTTCAAATCGATTATTCATAGACTATTTTGTGTCTACAGTGATGGAAATTCTTGATAAAATATCATTAGTACAAATTATTAAAAAAAATTATAAAATGGATTCCTTAACTTCTAGGCCCACAAGAGCATTCCTAAATTTAAAATTACCCAGATACAAAACAAGCGCAGCCCAGAACCACTATTCATTTGTAGGAATAAAAAAAATCAATTCATTAACGGATAAATTTTAAAAAATCAAATATTTTACGTCATTTAAAAATGAACATAAAAACTTTAACAAAAAAACTTCTTGAAATTCTCTTATAAGTATTTATTATTGACTATTTTGATTTTGATTCCTGATATTTTTGTTTACTATATTGTTTCTTGATATTTTCTGTTTACTATTTGTTTCTTAATACTTTTGTTATAAAAATTGTAATACTCATAAAATAATATGATGTGATTTACTCTTTCCATAACCACAAGCGTCAGCTCTTTTGTAGAGAGTAATACGATCTTATTGTATGAATGATCATTGTATTTATTAAATTTTGTACCATGATTATGCATTTATAATAAAGGAATAAATGAATATATATATATATATATATCTATATATCTTATATATCTATATATATTATATCTATATATATATATATATATATATACAACCAAAAAAGATGGGTCAACTGTAACGAACATTATCAATATTCTGCAGTGGCCTATGATTTTATGCGAAATAAAGATTATTTCAAATATAATCTGGGCGGACGCCGCCGCCGCGCGGTTTTGGGGATATACTCTACATACGTTCTGTGCGCAAAAAATATCTGAGTTATGTGTGCAGTCGGTAATACCGCGGCGCAATTGTTGGATTTTTATTTCGGTCTGACCTACAAACAGCGAGCAAGTTCACAGCTGATTGCCGCGCGTGACGTCACGGGTGGCGGGTTCAAGATTAACGTGTGAAAGTGAAACTGGTTTTCTCACAATAAACCACATTTGCACGTCGCCGTGCGGGGGCTGATTGCCTGAAAATCTGAATCACTCATTGTCCTACAATCATCCGTATTCTGAAAATAACAATGTCTGTATCTTTAAGATCTTTATCCCAACACTTAATAGACGATAATAAAAATTAAAAATGTCCAGAGCAGATTTTGTAATTCTACGGCTCAAATACACTGTGTTAGAAGATGATATAAGAAAGATTGTTTCTTACAGTCGTATTAATTTCTTCATCCATAGCGTCCAGATGAAATATCATGGCTAAACTTGTCAAGACTACGTTCGCCGTTACCGCGTATTCAAATCTTCCCATCTTGACATTTGACAGATAACAATTTACATCTTTCTCCCTCCCTCATAGAAACAAACACCGATGTAAAGCTGTCTCGTTTATTTTTAATTTTTATTATCGTCTATTAAGTGTTGGGATAAAGATCTTAATGAACCAGACATATCTGTCAAAAAATGTCAAGGTGGGAAGATTTGAATTCGCGGTAACGCCGAACGCGGTCATTACAAGTTTAGCCATGATATTTCATCTGGACGCTGTGGATGAAGAAATTAAAAAGATTGTAAGAAACAATCTTTCTTATATCATCTTTTAATACAGTGCATTTGAGCCGTAGAATTACAAAATCCGCTCTGGACATTTTTAATTTTTATTATCGTCTATTAAGTGTTGGGATAAAGATCTTAAAGATCTAGACATTGTTATATTCAGAATCGGGCCGAATATCTCAAATTAGATTCTATCCCACTGAACTCGATATTGGAGTGAATCGTATACAAGTCATACTGGGTTAAGAAGAAAATTAATCTTGTATTGTTTTGTAGTAGACTGAATGGAGTGGAAATACTCAAGTGTGTGTGTGTGGTAGTGATGAGGTAAACTGTGATTGTGCCCGCGATTGTGTCATTGGTGTTCGGTTGTGACGATCAGGGGTCGTCCATATATTACGTCACACGAATTTCACGATTTTTGGAGTCCCCCCGTCCTTATCACAGGTGGTCACATTTGTGTGACAACCCCTCCCCTGGTGTGACGCCACATATTTTGCATTTTAAAATTTAGAAATTGTCATATTAAAATAGCAATTCCAAAATTATTTATATATTTCTAATTAAAATATTTTTTTATAAAGTCAACAATAAATTAAGCATTTTAGAAATATTACAAAACATAACAAAAATTATATATAATCGAAAACAAAGTGCCATGTTTATAAATGCCAGTCAAGGCATAGCAGTCACTTCGTTCTCGATTTGGATAATGGTAGGAACAACATTCGATGTGTATATTAATATTTTGAAGGTTTTTGTTTGAGTTGAGTTTTAATACTTAAGATTCATACATGTGACGTCACGAATCTAGTGATTAGTCCCCCCTCTTGTCACACGATGTCACACTTTGTTGACCCCCTCCCCTCCCTTGCCGTGTGACGTAATTTATGTATGGCCCCTCATCAGTAACTGTAACTTATGTGTATCAGTGATTGTTCGGTGATTTGCACCAGAAACACAATCAAAGTTTAAGTTATTCTTAGTGTAGTAACGTCTCCACAATTCGTGTAGTATATATAACCAAAAATTTATTCACCTATCTAATTAATTACCTTACAACCATGACTTTTCTTGCCGAGGTATTCAGAGAGATATAATTTTTTCTAACATATAAATTTTGCCTCATTTTCTTATCCGTGCTTGTCGCTTGTTGAGGCTTCTAACAAGACAATCTTTAAGAATCCATTTATCTGGTTACGTTAGGAATTTCGCGAATGACTTCTCTGAAGCCATCAACATTCGCGTCGTCTATTTTTATTACCATCCTATCTTCATGCATTTATTCCAAATGAAAAAACAAGCAAAATGAACATTTAAGTTAAAATTTTATATTCAATTACTTGTTAATTCACTAATCTATCATTCAAAGCCCCACTAACTTTATTCGCAGCGTCACCCTTCCGACACCTTTCTCACCCTTTCCATTTCCATCAAACATTCTTCCCAAGTACATCTTTAATCATCTCTTTTAATTTAATTTCCTCTTTGAAACAATTACCATGGTAATGAGATACTAAGATGAACTATTCCAGAAACCGATACATAGATGAATGAAGATGATCCCCTAAAATGAGAAATCTCAGCAAAATTTCAAATGGAAAAAAATCTTTTTAATAATAAATTTAGATTCAGAATTACTGTGAAATGTTCAAAAAAATTCGAATATTACATTATATAAGATATTTTACTAATTTTTTTTTGATATTTTACTATTTATATGTTAAAATAAAGCATTTGATAAGTAGTTTCATGGTTATTGATATCTATTAAATCTCCCAAATAATAGGCATGGTGACAATATTAAAGAATAAGTGATTTTAGAGAAGAAAATATTTTGAAAGGATTCTAAAAAATGATCCAGTTTTAATATACACATTTAGATTAATAAGATTTTCAATGAAATAAAAGTATAAAATTCTGCATCCGGCCATTTTAACTGAAACACACATCAAAACGAATGACGTCACACTTAGTGACCATCGCCATGTTTCTTGAACTGTTGTCATATACACAATGTGATGTTTACTTAGGCTTCACATGGACGCCATGACACCTGCGCGCGTTTCCGCGCGAAATTAAAAATAGGTACATAGATGAAAATGCAATTATTTGCGTAAAAACTTAGTTTATTACTGAAATGAAGGTTATTTAAACATCTGTCATCATGCCTGTTGAAGAAGCAAATATAAGTAATATCCTAGCATATTTGACGATTACGACGCGATCGTTAAGATGGTTTGAGGTGACTTTGAATTACCTAACGTTATCTCTTATTATTTTAAGAAAAAAATATTTCAGTAAATTTAAGATTTTGATTATATTTTTCTAAAAATTGATATTTAACTTTTCTTTTCCCCACATTCTTACGTATAGAATCCGGTTGCCTATATTTAGTGTTTAGGCATCGACTACTAACTAAGCTTATACTCTTCGTATCAATTCGTTTTATGTGATCCGTAACAATATTTTTTGTTACAACTAACGCTTTCATATTTGCAAATAAATAAATAAACGACTCTTTAAGAATTATATTATGTGGATTGTTATTTGTGATACATGGACAGGCGTCATATTACTTGGTGGAAATCATTATTCTTAATAAATTAAACAATATTTCAAAAATATCGTCAAAATTTGAAGCAGGCTGTCTGTGTGGAAAAACTGTGGAATAAGCTCTCTACAGCATGAAAACTATGAAAGCGGCTCCTCCCTAATTCTCTCGTGTTGGGGAAGATCTAAAGACGATCATTTCCATTACCTCGAGGCGCTCTTAAACATTTAATCCTAGTAAGGGAAGATAACAGCATTCTGTATGGGCATTATTCTGAAATTGTAATAATTTCTCACAAAAACGCTTTAAGTAGACAAATTAGCGACACGGCAGTTTTTATTTTATGTCAAAAATATAATATTATTTAATAGTTAATCTCGAACGTACTATAATTATTTATAATTGACTTGAATATAGCTTGAATCCAATATAAATTTATCAGTAACTCAATGTAAACAGTCAGATAATACCTAAAATAATATCTATTTTTGTTTTATATTAAATTTTTAATTTTATGTTTTGCACAAAATTTAGTAGGTACCTAATCCAATTATTAAAGATAATATCTTTAAGTATAACAAACATTTTAACTATCTCAATAATCTTATTAGAAGTCCTAGGTGGTAAAAATTTCACCATTGAAGGAAAAAGTACATAATTCAATAAATGATGACCGACCTAGCGAAAATGATGAGACCGTAAAACAATTTCAATAACGTGAATTCAAAAGTATTTTTTGTTTAATTTAGTTAATATAAAGTAAAGAATTATAAATAAATTAATAAATAGTAGAACAGGTTAATTAAATTAGTCTAAATCACTGCCAGATTTAACGTGAGACGTATCCATTTCTTCGTCAGGACCAACGCTACACTACTATGTTAACAACACTATACACCTCAATCATAGTACTGTTCACCTTTCACTAATATTTATCACATGCATGTTAATCTTGTCAAAGACTAGCATGCACTAACTTGCCTACAGAACGATCGGGAATCTACGATGGAGAGGAAGTGAGGGGGGGCAGGGTCTAAAGTGGGTGTAGCCAAATCTGAAAAATGAACAAAGGGCTGTATGGAAAATTGATTTGGTTATTTACCCATGCAAATGCAATTGTTAATGAGGTGGTTTCATTAATTGTTGGTATTCATTGTAAACCATTTAATTGAAGAAGACCACACGTTCAGTAATAATTCAGGAGTTAGTATTATTCATAAAAACGGAATAGATAATAGACTAGATAATTTAGAGGCATTAGAGATAAGAAAAGCCATTAATATGAATCAAAAAATCATTAATAATCAAGTAAATTTTTCTTTTAGTCCACTTTTAAATATGTTCCCTTTTAATAGTAATATTCCCTGCAAAATCCCACCCCCTACCCCCACTATTGGCACTCCGTCCTTTCACACTAGAATAAAAGCGCATAATTTTTAGTTAATGTTTAGGTAGTTAACATTCTCCCCGATGAAGCTACGGTCGTAGCGAAACCTGGTTGGATTTGAAAATAAATATAATTGATGTTTAACTAAGTGATTTTTATTTATTTAATTATCATTATTCTTGTTATTTGATATTTTTTAATATATTCTTTAATTTATTTTTAGTACAGAAAACTAGTTGTATAGAATTTGGGATGTATTTAATTATTTAATTTAAAATAGCATAATATAGGAATACTATTTTTTCCAGAGCTTGTTAATAACAAAATAAATATTATGAATAACTTAAATTCTTTTTGCAAAAAGTTTCATATTAAATTTGCTCTTACATTAGTTCTTGATTGATTATTCAAATTCCATATGCGTATTTTTTGTTTTTGTTAAATGTCTAAACACCCAATTTCAATTTTTAGTCTACGTTGTATCCTGATAAAAATTCCATTGGTCCCGAAATAAATTATGTAACGCCAACATAATTTGTTCTCAAAATAATTCCATAGATGGCGCTAAAAAGGCTATCTACTTTTGACTGACAGCTAAGGAACTAGTTTCAAAGTCTGCTCAGAGATGGCGCCAGCCATAGTTGCAAACCCACATACGAAAGGTGGTCGTCATTATATCAAGTACCCCTAGGGTTCAGCCAAATTATACCGAGAGACGGCGCCACTTTCGCTGGCTAAGTACTACAGAACACAAATGTTTTGGTATGTTCTGCGGTGTTGTGAATATAATACAAATACAGACATCGTATAGAGATCTTAATTGATTTTGAGTCCGAGCCTTTGGCCTTCGCTAGCTGGCTTACAAAACGTAACTCACAGTGGATCAAGTCTGGGGACCCAGTAGAGGAAGCTGGAGTTACTTCAGTAGCGGCGAGAGGACAGCAACCCACGGAGGACCTGGTCTGGGGACCCAGCAGCAGAATCCGGGGTCGGTCGCGATACCACAAGGCGCCGTCCCAGGCGCTTGCCCAGCTTTGAGTTTCGTTATTTGAAACCACGCCCCTGAGGAAGTGTACCCAATAACTCGAGCGGATAGACCGCCGTCCGTTCGACTCCGTTATAGTTGATAATTAAATTAAATTGTGGTTTTATAAAAGCCTTTTAATTAATATAATTAATACCAATGATATGATAAACTGTAGATACGTTACAAGCGTGAAATCTTGGCAACTCAAAAGTAAAGTAATTGCCTTACTTGCATTCGTTATCGAACGGACCTTCTTTGTGATCAGGCGCGACGCCATGCGAAAAAGGAACAGAGTATCGTACACTATTGTAAGAACGGGCATGTTATTTTAGTCACCGTGACTTCAAATTACCTGATTTTACGTGATTACTTAATTATGTGTTTTGTTGTCTCTTTCAATGCAAAATTTGCTACATATGAAAGCCGGCTAGTATGGGAATAACGTGTCTAACGTCAATACTATCAGCTCTTCATGAAAATTTCCCTCGAAAAAGACGTAGGTATATACGAGATTAATTGATTTCATAATGTACAAAGTTAAAACGAATTTATTTTAATATAAAAAGACAAAAAAGTAACCCATAAAAACCAAGTTTTTATCATACTCCTTTTCGTTCTAAAATATAATAACAATAAAAGATGAATTAAAACATATAACATAACACTAAACTTACAGTAATTTAATATATTTCTAAAATGTCAGATGTTTTGAGCTTTGATAAGACACTTCATGCTTTGAAGATTAAATTCTAAAAACAGTAGTTCAATTTAGATTTTCGAAATTCATAGTGAAGTACCTATTATGTGTAGCGACGGAGTAATTCAAATTTAGAAAATATTCAGCGACGTTCTCGGGCCGCCGTTGCTAGTAATCAAACTTTTGTAATGATTCCAATTTGAAAAAACCATTAAAATTTCTAAAAATCCGAAATTATACTATAATTATTAATTTTTTTTAACGAAAATTGGATAGATCTTCTTGATCGTCGCCACGAGTCTGCTTGCAAAGTTTCAGCTCGATTGGATCACGGGAAAAGGGTTAAAAATCGATCCAAAGTTTTTTCGTCAGGCAAGCAGACAAGACGACAAATAGACAAGCAGACGCTACGAGTTAAAAGAAAGGGAGTAAAAATCGTGTAATATGTAAATACTAGTTAAATTTGAAGAAAATCAATTAGTGTATATTATAGATATCTCACAGAGACGAAACTGTATTAATTATGGGAAAGTAGATATAGAAGTCATTTGGGTGTACACAGGACTTATGACCTGTCTTTTTATGGTTGGCTTAAGTGATCACTTTACACAATTGTAACATTCGCCATTTCCACCCATGATAGAATATACCATGCTTATTCATTTTTTTGGAAGTTGTATATATGTTCAAATTGCGTGGAAAGCTTTCATATATGAGTTGTAAGCGCCTTTTCCATGCGGCCTGTACGAAGCCATAACCATAAAAAGACAGGTCATAAGTCCTGTGTACACCCAAATGACTTCTATACCTACTTTCCCATAATTAATACAGTTTCGTCTCTGTGAGATATCTTTAATATACACTAATTGATTAATAATGTCTCTGTGACATAAATCCAGCACTGTTCTGAAAGATTTGAACAAACTCAAAATATTCTGAATTGAAGAAAATCAATTGACAAGTAACATATTTTTACAATGCACCTAATAAATGTGCTCTCAAACAAATTCACTCGACCTTGGCAGCACGGGAATCTGTGCCAAGTCCAGCAGCGATGCATTCTATATTTTGAAATGTGGCTTGTACCTACCTCGTATGTACAAGAAAAATACGAAATAATTCTCGAATTTAGTAGAATACAGACAGACGCCGAGAAGTATCCATCTTTAAGCCATGTATTCACTAGGGGACAAATCGCGAAACATTCCGCTCGACATGTCGCATCAACATCTACGCTCATGTTTCGGGGACAATGACGCGGTCATTTGACGTGTACACACCGGGACTCGCATATCTTGTCGCGGAAATGTCATCCGATGAGGTTATGGATGACAGCTGCGGTATCTCATTTGGCGAAAACGGGGTTCCGCGCAATTCGAAATGTTTTTTTGGGTCGCAATTTCAAATTAACGAGGTTTTACTGTAGTAAATTGAATATTATTAAAAACAAGGTCCGTTTTGCAAATAATTATTGTTTTCCAGACGTCACGGAAATATATCGCCCTATGAGGTTATGATGATAGCCGCGTATCTGTTTATGTTAATGAGTATATCGAAAAGTAAGAGGAGAAAAAAGAGGAAAATGCGAAATTATTTACTGCAAAGAGAAAGAAGGACGGACATTCTATGCGATCTTCGATCGATACAGCTTGAAGAGTTCGAGAACGATTTAGTTTCCCCGCATTATCATCTTGACAGATACAGCGCATGCGTATTCACTTGTAAACATACCACGTGGTATTGACGCTCCGCGGAATGTTGCAGTGAGTACGCTCGGGTACCGTGCGCATGGCAACGTTGCCACGGCACGTAGAAATGCCGCGCTATGTTGTGCGCGAGGTCGCGGAACAGTGCACGACGTTGCAACGTCACGTAGACTCTATGCCGCGCGTGCTGTTGAGGGACAATTTGTCCCCTAGTGAATACATGGCTTTACTCTGGTCCTGTGCTGTGACCGTACATAAGCTCTGCCCGCTTCGAGAGATATCGGTTTGGGAGGATATTATTCTGAAAATAGCAATCATAGCCATTGAGGTATCTTGAAAGTTATTGTATTACGTTGTAACGCCGTCAATTTTGAGGTTATTAAGTTTGACAGGTTTGGAATTTATGAATTCAACCAATCAGAAAGCTCTAAAACGTAAACAAATGTTGCAATATTCACAATTTGGGAATAACTTAACGTTTGTTTTAGAGCTTTCTAATTGATTTAATTCACTAATCTCAAATCTGTCAAACTTAAAACGTCAAAATTGACGACATTGCAATGTTATCCGGTCCAGATCCGAAACAGCAATATTGCTATTTTCAGAATGCGGCCGACTTTTGGTTTTGCCAGTTTAAATCCCAACCTGCCGACTAAGTAGGTACACATATAGTATTCAAATGGCCAATATTAATACGCAAATATTTATTTTTATTAATTTTTTTAAAAAAAAAAAAAATAGAGATGCGAACACGGAATACATCAATATTCTTACTATTTTCAAAGTAAGCTAAACGCTTGTGCTATGAAAATAGGACTAACTTGCTAGTCTGGGGTGAGGTTCGTACCCGCGATCTTTGGATCACGAGGCGAGTGTCCTAACCACAAGACCAATAAGCTACTCAAACCAACAAACTACTCAAAGACCAATAAACTACTCATTTTACTATTATTATATATTTTTTGCGGTTGTATTATCATTGCATGCAGAGTGAACTTTTGATGAATGTCAGCAAATCGAAAGTGATGGTATTCGAGAGAGACGAAAGAGTGACTAAGTGTGATGTAATTATAAAAAACGAATGCTTAGAACAAGTGAACGAGTTTGTGTATTTGGGAAGTATGTTTAGTAGAGACGGCAAGGCTGAGAATGATATTGAAAGGAGAGTAACTGCGGGAAACAAAGTTAATGGTGCACTAAATGCAATTATGGCCAATAAGAATCTGTCAAAAGAAGCAAAACTAGCGGTACATAATGGCGTTCTAGTGTCAACCCTTATGTATGGAAGTGAAGCCTGGAATTGGCAAAAGAGGAATGAAAGTAGACTGAATGCGGTTGAAATGCGGTCACTAAGACGCTTGTGTGGAAAATCTTTGGTCGATAGAGTGAGGAATGAACAAATTAGAAGTGAATGCAATGCTGGCTGTAGTGTGGTAGATAGAATAAAGAAAGGAGTGCTGAGATGGTTTGGTCATGTGGAACGTATGAACGAGGAAAGGATGGTTAAGAAAATATATGAGGCGAATGTTGAAGGCAACAGGAATAGAGGGCGTCCGCGAAAGACCTGGCACGATCAGGTACTACAAGTATTTGAGGATGGCCCTGTTAAAAGCCGCAACAATCGTAGAACGTGTATGAGAAGATGTATGAATGTGGCCGAAGCAAAAGTGGTGTGCCAGGATAGAAGAGTGTGGCGTTCAATCCTCTCTGCCTACCCCTGCAGGGAAACGGCGTGATGGTTAGTTAGTTAGTTAGTTAGTATTATCATTGATTTTGAATGTGGTGTATTAATCCCACAAAAAGTTAAGTGTATTCTTGATCAGCCTCGCCCGTCAAGTCTTCTTCTGCTAGGGAATTCAGGGTCTAGTAATTAAACACCGGAATCTCTTTAGAAGTTTATTGAGAGCTCGATACATTAGACAGCAATACATAGTTATTTGGAAAACATTAATAACCTCGCAGCATGCCTTGATTATGAGTCGAAAGTATTCAAGCAGTCATGACTTAATATCAATAGTTATGGAGTTAAGCAATATCAAAAAGTTGGCATTTTTTTCAATATTTCTGACTTATTCTTCAAGTTTGTGTTTACTGGAGTATTATGCCGTGTTGTTACGACCTTTCGGGCCGACGTTTCGGATCCCATTGCAGGGTCCATCATCAGGGCTGATGTGTTGTCTTGAATGTTGGTGTTGTGGTTAAGTATCGGCTTGCAATACCGTGCCGAAGTCATGATGTGTTGTATTGCGTTGTATGTATGATTCATCTGTTGTCTGATCACTATCTCTGCGGAGTCTGCGACGAGAATGACTTTGAAGCGCCGGATACCAAGATGTTTTTAATTTGAGACCATCATCTCTATTAATGTTTATCGGATGCTTGTAGATTTCTAGTGCTTCCTTGATAAGACGCGCATGGTGACTCTTAGGCTTTCCAAGGATTTTCGGTTCGAATGCAAAATGATGGCCGGTATCCAGAAAATGCTCAGCCAGTGCTGATTTTTCCGGATGACCGAGTTTGCATGCCCGTTTGTGCTCGTTGACCCTTTTGGAAATGGTACGCGCCGTTTGCCCCACGTATACATTATCGATAAACATCTTGGTATCCGGCGCTTCAAAGTCATTCTCGTCGCAGACTCCGCAGAGATAGTGATCAGACAACAGATGAATCATACATACAACACAATACAACAAATCATGACTTCGGCACGGTATTGCAAGCCGATACTTAACCACAACACCAACATTCAAGACAACACATCAGCCCTGATGATGGACCCTGCAATGGGATCCGAAACGTCGGCCCGAAAGGTCGTAACAACACGGCATAATACCCCAGTAAACACAAACTTGAAGATTCTGAGCGGCCGTGAAAACCTAAGAACATTATTTATGACTTATTTCTTATTTTTTAACCATCATACAGTAAGTTATATAATTTCATTCATTTCAGTACAAGTTATATAAAATGATAAAAACCCTTCAGAAATTCCAACTGGAATTCGAATTTCTGAATTATTTTATTTGACTTGTATTTAATTTTTTTCGTACTCTATTTCATAATCATTTCAATTCATACTCTATTGAAAAAGGAAAGATCTTCAAATTGTTTTTGATTCTTTATTGATACAATTTACAAAACAAGTAATGAGGTATAAAGAACATGAAAATAATATTACTTTGTTCTCAATATATATTTTTTAAATTTTCTAACATTTCATAATATATTTATTCTAAATATGTGAATTATGATGAGAAAAATAACATAAAGGACAAAAATAATTTAATAAATTTCTTTATCTTATCCTGCGGGTACAATTTTGAGATTAGTTGTTCATCGAGACTTAGCCATTCTAATTAAAACTTGAGATTCAAAATAGCATTTCAAAGATCAGTATTATATTTTGTTGAAAGCTGAATTGTAGGCGAAAATTGTTCTAACAGAAACCATGATGTGACTTAGTGGTTTATGTCTGAAGAAAAAAGATCAATGTGACTTAATGATTATATTGACATGAAAACCAGATAACCTAAGACAAAATGCGTTGTATCAGGCTGTAGAGAAAAATAGTATATAAATCTTCCCATTTAAAACAGAATATCATAAAAATTTGACTTTATGCCTTTTAGTATACCCCCGATAGACACTTTAAAGAGTTATTGTCAAATTATGTAGTTAATATAGTTATGGGTACGGAAAGATGTATGTCGAGGCTTCTGTATGGAAATTTTATTACCTTTGCCCGAATCTGCTGGGAAATGCCGTGATGGTAAGTGGTAAATACTACTAGTAGAATACTACTAATAGATAGTAAATACTACTAATAGAAGTAATCTTTTGGTAATAATTATTGCGTAATTAATAATTTGAAATCGAATAACGCCTAAGACTTCAAAGATTTAATAAAAAACCACGAATATTTAATTTTCTACATCTTTTGACGTCACCTGGAAGATGGGAGAGTGCCTTGAGCATTATACAACAATACCATTATCGTTATACAATGCGCATGACATCCACGTATCGACGATGCCGTCTCGTGCGTCAAACAAGATTATAAATATTCCAGGATTTTCATTTTGATTAAACCCAGTCCTAACCCCGTAGTCACAGGTTGATCGGAGGCTTCGCACTATGATAATCTTTCTGTATGTTTGAAAACAGTAAATGCTGTATGATTGTGAAGAGGAAATGAAGCGATCTTGTATCTCCCCGACTCGTAACATTAATTAGTAAAATTTCGCATTTTGCAGATGACATTCGAATAAGGGTTCTGGGGTAGGTTATGACTAGCACGTGTACAATTGTGTAGAGAGACCTACCTACCTAGCCACCCGTTCACAAAACGCTCCATCGATTTCCGAGGCCCAGAAGTAGTAGGCTCTGGAAACCCAGTTTTCACGGGGTAAACGACCTTCCCTCCCCTCCCATCCCACTCGACCTTCAGCTGCGATAACAGCCTGTACGTCCCCACGTAGGGGTGCAGGTTCTTCCAAAAAATGGCGGGATGATTTTAGGAATTTCTAATTATACCGAGCCCGACAGACAACCGTGAATTTTATTTGATTCTTATTTTCTTTACACTATTCTTATTTTTTTATGGAAATAAGTTTTATATCTCTTAACTATTTATACATAATTCAGAATTTTATCTACTAAGGTAAACTACTTAACTCACTCATACACAACATCCATTTTCTAAACGACGACATGAACCTATAGATCCATTAAATCAATCATTCATTAAATACTAATCGCACTACACTCAAACACAAAATATATAATATACATAAATGTACATGTAAAATATAATTAATTACAAAAATACATGTTACTAGAGCGTGCCGAAGACACTTGTAATTGGGATAATGGGCATAGTCTTCACTATAATGTTTATTATCTAAGTATCATGTACCCATTATCCTGTTAGTGTCTCTAATAAAAAAAAATAAAAGCAGAATAGTCCCACACTTTTCAAGAAAAAATAAAATGCAGAATAGTCCTACACTTTTAATGAATGACAAGGTAGATTATATTTTATTTAATTTGACTTCAATATACTTGTTTAACTATGTCAGTTCTTATAATATTTGTTTAATATATATCTTATAACTGTAGGTGGTATTTATGATGAAAAATATAAAGCTAAGTTATATGCCACGACCCCTTCAGCGAGGATTGCATGATTCGGGGTGAACTATAAAATGCACTTTTGATAATGTCTATCTACCATCATGCTGCAATTAGTTGGCAAGTTTTTATTCACAATGTTCAAGGTCATCAATGCAAATGGAAATAATGCATTCATTTTACTGCCACAATGCAAACTTTTGAGTAGCTTGTTGGTCTTGTGGTTGGGACTCTTGCCTCGTGATCCAAAGGTCGCGGGTTCGAACCTCACTTTAAAAACCAGCAAGTTAGTCCTATTTTAAAAATAAAAGATTTTTTCTAACTTGTATCGTATTGTACTATTTGTTTTCTATTTTATTGAATGACTTATTTCGTAAGTTAGAATGTTAATATTAATGAAGGTACAAAAGCTCATAAAAAACTTTTAAACTGATTTTCTCAAAAAATTAAGATATTTCATGGATCGTTCCGGGTTTATATATAATTACTAGCTGTCATCATTAGTTCGCGTCTTTGCTAAGCCCTAGTATATATTTATAGTATCTTTATGGCGGTAGTAGCATGCGGGTCGGGTTTGCTGGTCAGGGGTTGAAGTTCCATCTCCGGCCGTTTAATTTAAAAAAAAAAAATAGAGATGCGAACACGGAATATATGTCACGGAATATTCTTACTATTGTCAATCAAACTAAACGCTTGTGCTATGAAAATAGGACTGACTTGCTAGTCTGGAGAGAGGTTCAAACCCGCGGCCTTTGGATCACGATGCGACTGTCCTAGCCACAAAACCAACAACCGTTTATAACCGTGAATTCGGATGAAATTACGGACGTTACACAAAGTTACAGACGGATGGATGGACAAACGGACAAAAAACAAAATTATTATGTTTGATATTATAATTATTTTGGATATGAGAAGAACGTGTGGTTGCCCCCGCATCTCACGCCTCCGAATATCAGGAAGTGCGTTTCACGGGCACGCCTAAAATAACCGGCCAGGGCTTTAAACCTCGGGGCTCCGTGAAAGCCTCTTTAGTCCGTGGAACGTGGAACGAACATGACGCAAATTATGCCCTTCGTTGGTCCCGCGAATTCAATGGATGTTGTTTATTTAACAATACATTTATTTTGTAGATAAATATATCAGTATTTTCAATAAAGGAAACGGGAAATTCATACATCGCGTGAAAATCCCTCAATTCGCACGCAAAAATGGGCAGATGACAGTATTAAAGAATTAAAGAATAAGTGATTTTAGACAAGAAAATATTGTGAAAGGATGAAAAAATGATCCAGTTTTAATGTACACATTGAGATTAATAAGATTTTCAATAAAATAAAAGTACAAAATTGTACGATCCGCCATTTTAGCTGAAACGCCGGTCAGAGCGAATGACGTCACGCCTCTGTACCCATCACCGTGTCTTTGAACTGTTGTCATAGACACAATGCAATGTTTACGAGTGCTTGACGTCAAGTAGATGAAATGACAGCTGCGGGCGTTTTTGCGCTAAATTAAAAATAGGTAGATGAAAATGCAATTATTTGCGTAAAAACTTAGTTTATTACTGAAATATTGTTATCTTCGGCAATATTAGACATGTAGGTACCTACATTATAGAAGACTATTTCAAACTCTGTCATCATGCCTATTATGGAAATACCATTATTTTAATTTCACATCCCGATGCATTAAATTGATGGACGTCATAGATTCTGCAGAAGAGAAGATTGTATAAAATATAAATGTTTTTGGGAAGAATAATGAATGGGAAGGTGTGGATGAATGTATGCACGCGTGGACTACTCATAATCCAGCATGGCCTGTGGTTCAGTGGTAAAGCTCGCATTTCCGATCCAAGTGTAGGGAGATCTTCATGGATATTATATACTCAAATATGAACATTTGAGAATATATAAAAAATAATACGAATTATTGAGTAAAATGTGGTCCAATACTGGGGAATATTGGAAATTACATCTGACTGAAAAACTAGCGGAATACCATGTTTTAATGCCGCCATTTTCTAATCATATATGGAAAGAGCGAACAGTTTGTTCGCTATATATATATATATATATATATCGTTTGTTTTGTTATATGTGGTAACTTAAGAGTCATTAGCGACCTATTGATGGTCCACTAGAATGATGACAGATCACTCATTACTTTTACACAGCTGTAATTTATGCGTTGTTTATTTTATGCACTGAGAGGACATTGGACCAACCGATGTAGGTCGATATTTATCTTTACTGTGGTAAGTTTTGGTGCTTCGTGGACACGCATTTTAGGCGTATATCTTTTGTCTAATATAAGATATTAAAACGCCACGATATGGTGAAGTTGCTTTAAATTCCGATTGAGATCGTACGAGTTTGTATTATTTTATAAAAGCACCTCTTTAGGGAAAAATCGATAGAGGTCCTTGCCTTTTTAAGGACTGCCGCGTGTCCTTGACATCCTGTGGAAGGGATTAACCCGCCCGTGCTGCGTGCTGGGCCACGCGGGTAGCTCCGCGGGAGGAATAACCTCCGATAGAGTTCGTTCCGCAAGATGTATTGTTGACACGTGTAATATGGGCCCTTTTGCGCGCCACGCTACGCGGGATTTTGGCTTGTTATTTGTTACTGTTTCGTATTCATGTTGAAATAATGGAATTTAAATAAGCGTACTACTAAATAACTTTTAGGCACAATTTAAAAGAGGCATAACAATATTTTTATTCAATATAATATTCCTTTGCAATAAATTTAAAAAAATACATAGACACATAGTTTCAACCTTTTTATTTTTTAAGGCAAAAAATCTGTATTAACATTGGTTTACAGTTTAAGTCATAAGAATTTTTATAGTAGGTAAAATAATTTTTTAAATATAATTTTATTGTACTAGTTAGTGTTGTGGTTGAGATAATTGTTGGTCTAATGTTTCACTAGTCGATGGTTCGAGCCTCATTCAAGAAGACATACCCTGAAAGTTAGTCCTATTTTCAGAGCACAAGTCACACTCTAGACCACTGCAAATGCCAAATTTTACCTGTGAAAACCAATTCAACTGCCTGGTCTAGTATGTATGATAATGCAAGACTGCCATATCTTTAGCTAGTACTATTTGTAAGGCATACGATTTATTGCTGTATTCTAATATCAAATATTTTCACAATATCTGGAACGACGATACCAGAATTTAAATATGGCTATAAATCAAATATTCAAAAAGTATATATTATATTGTACTAGCTGGTCATACCCGGCGTTGCACGGCTTAAGGATTAAGTAAAAAATAAGTTTGTGAGGGGAAACAAAAGTTTAATTTGTTTGCAAGTCTCTAAAAAAACAATGTTTCCATTTAATTTAGGATGGAATCGATAGGATGTCCAGAAGGGAAATGTCTATAAAGAATATACAAGCGAAATTCGGTAGAACAGAACAGATTTGCAATGAAATTATATCAGGGGGAGGAGAAAGGGTAAAGGTGAAGGTTGGAAATGTCGCCTACGTTACCCGCCGTCACCCTAGGGTCTTAAAGAATAAGTATACACAATTCAGATCATATCGGTCGAACGGTACAGATTTGCATTAAAAATTTATCAGGAGTAGGGAGAGGAGAAATATCGCCTATGTTATCCGCCGGGTCCTAAAGAATAAGTATGCAAAATTTGGGTCATATCGGATAAATTATGTAGATTTGTATAGATAGCAGACAGACAGACATTGAGTTTTATAGGTATAGATACCTGAACTATCCTGGTGGTTTGGTTTATTTAAGTTTTAATTAATGTTGAGAAAAATAAATAAAGAAATCGAAAAATTGAAATGTGACACTTTGGACGACATTCTGGATTATGGTAGTGCTGTTTTATGAATGCGAAGTATTTAGTTTCTTTTGAATATAGTACTAATATGGATCACATACACACAAAAATAGATTTTATTAAATGTTGAAGACGGTAACAATACTTTTAAAGAATAATATTCTGAAAAAAAAAATTACATGAAGAAATTCTGATGATTTTTCACTTAGGCTAGGCCTATTCTAGAGAAACCGACTCATATTTTAATGTATTTTCTGTATTTAACATCATAAAATAAATCAATTTAAAAAAAACATTAGTAATATCAAAAATATTAAAAAACAAAATATACTTAAAATAAACAATTCAAGGGATACAGTATTAAGAGTATAAGACAATTCAACTAAATTAGAAGATATATGTACAAAAAATAAATAGTAAAATAAAATAAATAGTATCAAAAATACAAAACAAATCAAATAAATTAGAAAAAAATAGTTTGACCTTTTTTATAATTTAAGAACATAAAAGCATAAATTAATATGTGATAAAAACAAAATGGCCCTCATAGCCCAGTAGGCATGACACTGACTTCTCACACCGAGAATTCCGGGTTCGATTCTCTGTGAGGTCACAATTAATCTATGTGATTTACTCAAGCCTGGGTGTTTTGTGATGTGTTTAGTCATTAGGCCTCTTTTGTTGTAAAACTTGAAAAAAAAAGATGCAATGTTGGAAAACACAATAAGTGCGGAATAAAAAGTTACAATTTAAATTGATTTCAGACCAATTTGTTATATATGCACCGTAAAAACTCTTCCTCGTATTCTCTCATCCATTTATCCAATTTTTTTGAAGAGACTTTGTGATGGAATTTGTTTTGTCTTAGAGGCCAGTAGGTTGAAAAGTTTTAGTGCTATATACAGGAAGTGTCTTTGCCCAAATGAAGTCTTTATATGAGCACTTAAAATGTAAAAATAGTTTTCTTGATATAACTCTTATTATGGATTTTTGAGCTTTGATAAGAGGGTCTAAAATATTTCTTGTGGCCCTCCCCCAGCTAATCATTCCATATCCTAGTATGGATTGGCACAAAACGTAGTAAACCATTTTTAATGTCTCAGAATGTTGGGTAAATTTTTGAAAATATCAATTTATTTACTCGAGCAGCAAGTTACTTTATGTGTGGATCCCATATTAGGTTGTGATCAGTTCAAATGCCCAAATATTTAATTTTGTCGCTGCACACGATTTTCTCGCATTTGCATTGGTTATAGTTGTTGCATGTATGGATTGCCAGTTTTGGGAAAACCACCGGTTGTCCTGCTTTTGTTATTGAGAACTTCAGATATGTATTTTAAATATTACTTTTATATATATATATATATATATACATATATATATATATATGTTAGTTTTAACTACTATGGGGGTAACCCGCGTCAAATTCTGGTCGTCAGGACCAGTCGTCTGCCGACGTTTCGAACAGACCTCACTGTTCATCTTCAGGGCGCCTTGTCGATGAGCTGCTTCTCCAAAAAGCGTACAACCGTTTGGGTCCGGAGCTCACCGTCAAGTGAAAGTTTGAGAAATTCTGCGTCAGGTGTTTGTGGAGGAGTGGGTTTCTCCAGCGACGCTGCTATTGAGTTTTGCTCGGCTTCTAGTAATCCGTATATTTACTTTACTATCGTCATTAGTAACAAAACCTACATAGGTAGGTCAAACCGAAGAATCTCGGCACGCGTCTCTGAACATCGCGTTGATATAAAAAATCGGAAACTAACTTCTTCCCTTGTCCACCATTCTCTAATGGAGAATCATAAAATAGATTTCGATAATTCAAAAGTAGTTGCCAGCCTCAATAATGAAACATTTAGAATCTACAGAGAGGCAATTGAAATAAATAAAAGAAATAGTAATATAATGAACAACAGAGACGATAGCATTCGACTTCCGACCGCATGGAGTAACATTCTTAATAATAATAATCAAATTCCTAATACAAATAAAATTAATAATTAACCGCATATCACGATGGAAACACCGAAGCAATTAGAAAATCCAACCTTTTCAACATTGTATAGTGACGATAGTAAAGTAAATATACGGATTACTAGAAGCCGAGCAAAACTCAGTAGCAGCGTCGCTGGAGAAACCCACTCCTCCACAAACTCCTGACGCAGAATTTCTCAAACTTTTTGGAGAAGCAGCTCATCGACAAGGCTTCCTGAAGATGAACAGTGAGATCTGTTCGAAACGTCGGCAGACGACTGGTCCTGACGACCAGAATTAGACGCGTGTTACCCTCAAAGTAGTTAGAACTAATACATATTGTACCCGTGAAAGCCTTCGATTTAACATATATATATATATATATATATATTTTAGTACATAAATATATATATGCAGAAAAAAAGTTACATAGTATGCGATAATTAATGCATTTATGTGGGAAAATTTAAAAATAAACTAAAAATAATGTTAATTTTATTATAATTAATATTATTATCTTTTTCTTTCATCTTTTTTCATCATAGTATATCTTATATTCCGATGTAATTAGAGAGTGTTGCTTTGTATTTTTGCATGTAGTATCTATTTTTTATGTGTTTGACGATAAAGAGCAATGTATAAAAAAACAATTATTTTTCTTTTACACGTATATATTTTATTAGTACAATAATTATATATAATTACTATTATTTTTAATGTCAATATATTAATTTCCGTTCCATTTGGACTTTCGGGATATTTTTGGTTACGTCTAACATCCCGGTTACAAGCGAATTATATATAATGAATCATTTATATATTTGGATGCATTTGCTTGTATATCAAGGGTATTATACTAAAAAAAATACATAAAGTCATTCGATTTATGTGACTTCCGTCGAAGTCGGTTATTTTCTACTAGGTACTCAAAAAAAGAAACGAATTTTGATCGTAAATTTTGGCAGAGACTTAATTTTGGTTTAAGAGGACAGTGATGTATCCTTGGTATCTGGGAGGGCCGTGAGCAGTTTTCTGAGATGAATGAAGCAGCATCAATCCGTGGAAGGGGTAAGTACGTCATAATCGGAGGTCCATCGTATCGGTCCATTTCTGGGGAGAAAGGAAGATGTAGAACAATGTACTAGTTCATATTTCATAGATCTGAAAAGATTTTATAGTTAAAATGATTTTATTATTGTATGCATCTACTTCTATTCTATTAATTACATCTACATGTTTCAGAAAAAGAAGGAATTAGAAAAATGGTTGAATGTGGACGATCCATGAGTTGGGTGTCGGGAGTGCGGCTCTCTATCCTCTCTGTCTATCCATGTGGGGAAGCAGTGTGCTGGTAAGTTGGTTAGTTAGAAATATAATATCTCAATGGTTGAAAAATAAGTAATGGGTGTCAGTACAGGGTGTCTTGTAGCTAGTAGGAAAAACTTCGGGGGAATCTCCATCTTTAAATTGTCATTTCGACAGGTACGAAGATAAGCGGCGTCAAAGTTTGCAATTTTTTTCAATGTTTCTTACGAATTTCTTCTATAAAACGTTAGACTATCACTAAGGTAACTTGTATGGAATATTAAAAAAAATATTCGCTTTGACGCAAGTCAAATAAAATTATTAAAACATTGGAGATATTTGAAAAATATTATTTTTGCGAGGTTTTTGTCATTTTATTTGACTCGTATTGAAACGAATGAATTTCAAATACTTCATTAGTTACATACATCAACGTTTTACAGAAAATAATTAAAAAATATTGAAAAAAATGCAAACTTTGATATCGGTTATCTCCGTAACCGTCGATATTAAAAATGTAAAGAATAATTTCTAATTAAAATTTAATGAAGAATACTCCCCCGAAGTTTTTGCTTCTAGCTATGAGACACCCTGTATATGTCAATGAAAAAGTTTCCACTGTATCACAAATTACGTCCGGATTTTTTATGCCTATTAAAACTACGTATATTATATTTTTAAGGTAAAAAATCAAATGTCTTGTTTCCGAAGAAAAACATATAAAACAAAACCGAAGAATAACGAATGTTTAGCATTCCTTGTGTTTTGTCCTTATGAGATAAATATTTTATCCATGGAATCTATGTCTAAACGTGAGAAATCACTTTTTAGAACTAAATATCTACATCTGTATGTGAGGTTGAATTGCGATACTAAAAATAGTCAGATGTGTCTCACCAGATCTGATGATAGACCCTGCAATGGCGTCCGAAACGTCGGGAAAAAAGGTCGTAAAAACACGCCATAAAACCACAGAAAACAGAAAACGGAAAATTTTGAACGGCCGTGAAAACCTAAGAAGGTTTGTAATTTTTTTTATTAATTTAAAAATAAATATAAAAATATAGGTACAGAAATATTCACATTAAATTTTGAATTTGAATAATTTCTTCCTTCTTTGTAAGTTGTCGAAGCAAACAGAAATTCAATTAAGCGAGAATACATTATTAAGCATGTTTTCTTAATCTTACGTAAGAGATATCCCCCCTCACCGGGGGATGGGACCGGAAGGCCTTGAGGCGCGGGAGCTACCCTTGCGGTAGGGCAGGTTGGGCCTGGGCGGGGCGAGGGAGCGGGAGCGCGTCCAAGGGCGGCTCTGGGCGAATTCCCGAGCGGACCGCACAACTCTTTCCGTTTCCGGGTTCAATTCGGAACATTAACAATTCGGGACCACCAAATCAAAATGTTATTCCATTAAAACTGTATTCTTTTAAGGCAGCTGCGGCGCTTTCGGGGGTGTGCTAAGTGCCTGATTTTTATGATGGTCAACACTTAAAATGGAATACTTCCGGGTGCTTTTTGAGATAGAATCATACTAAAGTATGAAGACGTCTTCTAAATAAAATTTAGTATTAGGAAAACAAATAGCGAAGCAATAAATATTTATAATTTATAAAATTAACTTTGTATACATGACATTATTGACATGTTTCAAAGCCAATTGCTTCTTCCTCAGGATAACAAATGTACAAAATTAAATTTAAAAATCGAAGTATAAATAATTAGAATATTAAAAAATTATATATGGAAAATGAATAATAATAAAGTACCTACTTAACATGAAAATAAATTTAAAAGAAAACTATTTGTAAAAAGGAATTTTACAAATAGTTATATTTAAAAAAAATTTAAACATGTTCAATCTTTTTCAATAAAAAAGTGGTGTATACAAAGTTAAATTCTATAAATTATAATTATAATGTCACCACAAAATAATTTTGCTGTGTTTGAAGAAGAAGCGATAAATATTTGTTTTCCTTTTTAATTTTTCCTGTTTTAATTTATATCTTAATACAAATTACAAGTAATACAAGTACAGAAAAAATATTCGGTTATGATCGGCATACAAACCCGGAACGTTTACTTTACGAGTAGCAGCTAAAATTTCAATTAAATTAACAACTATATACCGTAATTTTTAATTTGTTAATAAAATTGTCAACGTTAGTTATCACGATACTGAGTTTATACACCGTATCCGATAGGTTACAAAATTTTATTTCGTGATATCGAATTTGCCACCCGCGAAGGGTCCCGCCGATAGGTATATAAATATATGTATTAGTTATCACTAAAATAATGCGATCGGTATGTGCAGGCAGACGGCAGCTCAATTCTTGGTAAACACAAAATCGAGACCGGTCCGCAATGGTTTGTTTTAAAAAACTGACCTCGCTCGATTTTATATTGGTACTCATTACCAGGAGTTTGTCAAACTGTGTTGACTTGGAGCGCGCATACAAAAATAAACGTAGGTATCAAGTGACCTGGTCCTAAACATATCAGATTTTTTTAATAAGCAATATGGACAAGCCGAAAAAGTGGATTGTAAATCATTTTACGAAACAATATAAAACGACTTATTGAGCTGAGATATGATATGATGATAACACTGATAATATTCAAATACTTACTTACTTATTTACTTGCTTACCACGACGCCGTTTCCTCGTGGAGGTAAGCAGAGAGGATAGAGCGCGATACTCTTCTGTCCTGATACACAACTCTCGCCTCATTCACATTCATACATCTTCGCATGCAAGCTTGACGGTTGTTGAGGCTTCTAACGGGACCATCTTCCATTATCTGGTTAATTTGGTCATGCCACGTCTTCCGCGGTCGCCCTCTCTTTCTGGCTATATTTAAATACCTAAGAATAAATTGTTAGACGATTACATTTATCCGGTAAATTTTTTCCCATAATATTTATATTCAGATTTTACTCTTGAAAATTCTACAACATTATTAAACTAGTGTCTTATCGTCCTAAAACGCAATGTTACAACACCCACATCAGGCAAAATTTAATGTTAATTAAACGAAGACGCAAATCTATAGAAGACGGGAAGACGGCTAAATAAGTAAATGTGAAATTTCGATGAGTAAACAAAGCAAAAAAGTTATTAATTTAAAATGAGTATCATGCAGATAACAGATTAAGAACCGATGTGATACAAAATTCTGGCCTTGCACTTGAAAACATGTTATCGCAGCTCATGAGCGTCACGCAGCATGAGCGAGCGAGCGAGCAATGTAAAGCTGCACTCACACGAAAAATTACCATCATCAGCACCAACTGTATTCCAAAATTTTTGTGCATAAACGCAACATTTCTGCTTACGGTGCTTGAATTTGGTTCTAATAAAATAAAGGGTAAGTTATCTGTATATATATTCACTGGAACCGCGCCGTTTGATCTTTTTTATAAAACTCCCTCGAATTTTTTATGTTTAATTTTATACATGTCTGTTTAAAAAAGAACAATTCATCTCACTAAGACGAACCTGTTTCGAGATATTGTGAGAACAAAATATGGACAGAAAAAACAAGAAGATATTATTGAATTTAAAAACAATAGAGAAAATAAAAAGAATATATGTATTAAATATATTAATTTGTATGTTCGCGTTTATTAAATAATGAAAAAATACAGATAAATGAGTAAATAAATAAATAAAATTAAGATCTGTTTTCGGTAGATGGGTATTTGTGCAAATGCAGTTGACAATAATGTCTTCACGAATAATTTCGTGTCAGAAAAATAACAGTAAAAGTAGGGTGTGTAAACACACAGACTGACAAAATGTATACCAAAGAAATTTGATTATCGCCGTTGTAATTAAGCATAACATCATTAATCATTTTTTGTAAACGACAATGTATTCGCAATCTTAATGTTTTCGCGGAAGAACATTAAAGAATAAGCTTATAAAATAATTATCTTTGTCCAAACACTGTCTTGGCATTTATAGGCTGACTAGCTGCAACCCGTCAAAAATGACACAACATTGATTCGCATTTTTTGGCGCTCCATGGAGAGGCGGCTGTAGCAACATGAGTGAAACGGCCGGTTCGGGTTTGGCGGCCCGGGGTTCAAGCCCCATCTCCGGCTGTTTAATTTCGAAGTTTCGTCCCCTTCCAGATTCGTTAAATGTGTGTGTGTGTGTGAAGTACGCCATGAATTTTTTTATTGGATAAGCCAAACTAAATATAAATTCATTTGGTGATATGGTATTAGATATTGGAAGAATTTAAGAAATACTAAACTGCCCATTTTCTAGTGAACACGGATGGATACATGTTTTCGAACGGAAAAATCGCCTTTCGATCTGCGACATTGGAAGCATCACTTATCGAAGAATCCTCCTACTTCTATAGCGCATACTACACAACTTATAACAATGCTACAATACAGATTATGAAATAAGATGCCGGAAATTGTAATGATCACTGAAAACCACCCATTTGATGTCTAATTTGAGACCACCTTTATTTATATGTAAAATGATTCATACATTCCGGAGTTAACTTCGGAAAATTGTTACTATTTAGTATTTAGGTATCTTAACTGATCTATAACAATAATTTTAATTATTATTAAAACTAAAAAGTCATTTCTTTGAACGTCGAAAAGAGTATAGACCATCAATATAGGAAAATTATATAATTATTTGAATTATATATTTTGTTGAGATCGCACAATAAAAAATATACAGTTTATTAAATTACTTTATTTTGCAAGTTTATTAGAATAATATGTGGCGAGACAGATAAAGTTTTAATTTTTAAGTTAATTATTTGTTAGTTTAGAATATACCGAAAGTATTATCCAAGATTTTTTTATTTAATTTAATATATGGTATAAACACAAATCTTACAGATTTGCATTCTTTTTTATACTTTGTAGTCATCTTGATCTCATCAGTCAAGAGAAGCTATTGAGTCTGGTAAGAGAGCTTCAGAGAGTACTTATTTTGTGTTTAGTTACATATGCGAGTCATTTAATAATACGGTAATAAAAGATAATGAAATGTTTAATGTAGATTTTTTTCTCAGTATTACTTCAATAATGATCCTTTGTGATATTTTTACTGAGATTCGATTTTTTTCATAAGTTTTTTTTTTATAAGTATATTTTAATCAATTGTATTAATGTGATAAGAGAGATATACAAAAATATTTTTAAAAATGTGTATGCGTGTAAGGATTCTATAATCGCTTGGAATTTTGAAGCGAGTACATTGAAAAATGTTTATTCATGAAACGTTTTACTTCTAGCACCTACCTATTTACAGTACTATCAACGTAATGTGAAGGTCTCATTTTGGCTTCATAAATGAAAAAAGCTATCCGTCTAACATATTAATTAGGCTAAGAACTAGCAAATCCCCCGTTCTCTAGACGTCGCGCCATTGAACTTTTATATGGAGAAACGTCAAAGATGAGGTTTATATGGGTGAAACTACAAAAATTAAAGAAATAAGAGAAATCTTTGAAGTACAAAATCTCAAATATCACATTAAATATTTTTAATTTCATCTGTGTTATCAACGGTTTCTGGACAAAAAAGGTCATTTAGAATACCTACAGTAAATTAAATGATTTCTAATTTGAATATTCTAATTTGAACGGCCCTCATAGCGCAGCGGGTATGACACTGGCTTCCCACACCGAGGGTTCAGGGTTCGATTCCTGGTGAGGTAACAATTTTAATCTATGTGATTTACTCAAGCCTGGGTGTTTTGTGATGTATTTCGCTTCTGTAATTGGGCCTCCTGGCCTGTTGAAGCGTAAAAAAAAATACAAAAATACAAAATGATAAAACATTAATTTTGCTTAGTATGCATTGAATTCAACTCTTTCAAGTTTTTTCGATGACTTAAAGTGATTATTTCGAAAAATACAACGCATTTTTCTAGTAAAAATTAATGAGGCATAAGAAGTAATAAATATAATACCAATTATTGAAACGAAAATGTTGAGCAGATAAAACGCACTCGCGGTATCCGAGTTGATATAATGACCAGTCAATTTTTTCATTAGTCACAATTAACAATGTTTAAACAGACTTCAGAAACTTCGAGAGCGAATAAAAATTGACGGAATGTATTGACAGGTTAATAACCTCAACACGCTCCATCAACCCTCGCTATTCGAAGAATCACGGACTAACCATACAAGTTCGTCTGGTTTTCCGTAAAGGTTTTCAAAAATTAAATCGCTGTCTGGATATTTGCCTACGTCCGTAGGGTAATGAACTCGTTGCGAAAAACAGACCTGAGAAACCGTACAAACTACATCCCCGCGATCTGCGAAGTTCGCAACTAACCGAGTGACAGCAGAACGTATTCTATAGAGCTAGAACGACAAGAACTACCTTATTACACGAGTGTGAGATGTCTGTCGCAGCACTGTTTTCTTTGTTTATGAAATCATTTTATTTATTTAAGTACATGTTTATAATGCTTAAAGATCCCAGTAACTGTAAAATTAGTCGGCAGTGGGTTTCTTTAATTCTAGGTTAGAAGAATGCTTTAGAATTCTAATTTGAAGACATTCTGACAAGACATATCTAAAAAAAAAATTTGGATTCAGGAATCTCTATGGAATTCAATGCCAAATTGAATACTTTTCGACTGAATGTTTCTTGATAGATAATGCAAAGGTCATGCATTAAAATGTAAGCAATGAATGATCCAAATACAACTCAAATACCATTATTCATCCTTTATCCCCTTTTACAATACACCTAGCTACTAGAGGAGTATAAATGTTGTGGACCAAGTGATTAATTAATAAGGTATTATTTATAATACCCGGAGAGTTTGAAAAATTACCAATACGATTGGGCAATATGATAATAACTCTTGAAATAATGATATTGACAGGGCATTATAAATAGTGTCCTTCACGACACTATTTATAATGCCCGGGCACTATCTCATCGGGCATAATAATAAAAAATACTCGCTTTATGTTAAATTATTTTATTGTGTGACAGTATAATCATTAGACCTAACCTAACCTAACCAAACCTGGTCAGTGCACGTCATGCATTTATTATAGGGTCCCGCATCCCGCCAGATGTAATTAAAATATCAAATTGCCCAACAAACACTTGGCAATATTCATAATGCCCGGACAGTGTAATTAATAATTCAGTTTTAATAATTGTTGATCACATTTCCCGATTCGGGGTGTCATTTTTAATACTGTCAGGGCATTATAGATAATGTCCTATTAATCACTTGATCCATGACATAAATAGCTAATTTATCATATTTTTCCATATTACGGAAGGGCGAGAATAAACATTATTCATGATTTTATCCAATTAAATAAAAAGAAAACTGTACAAATGCTCCCTTGTATATTTAAAATATGTTAACGGTTTTTGGAAGAAATAATATTTTACCCAAGTACCCAGTAAGCACCTAATTTACAAGGAAAACGTATTGTGTAACTAATTTTTTTTCATAACCAAAAATTAATCCGATAATGATTTTCCGATGATTATATGAAAAAAAGAATTTTATTCGTTATATAACTATACGATTTATTAAAAAAGATTTATTAACCTGTTAACCGGGCGAGTCCCTTTTTAATTATGCAATAACGGGCGCGAACTTTTTCACTAGGACGGGTCGATACGTCACGCCCGGTGGACGTAAATTCATATTATTTTTTATTTTTATTTATGCTTAAAATAAATGAAAAGACAACGAAATATATATATTTTTCGTTTATTTATATATAAAGTACAAAGGAAAATACAAAAGTACAAACCAATATAAAAGAATACCAACATAAAAATGGATTGCTTCATTGATTTCGTCATCGCTAATATCGCTTTCGTTCATTTTGATGGATGTAAAACATGACATAAAAATGTGATAAATAATATATAATGCGAAAATAGGTAGGCAAGTATAAGTACGTACCCGTCACTGCTCACCCAGAACACATCCACCACTCTCAATAGCGAAATGATACTGATTCCCTCCATGTCTTGAATTCGTGTCGAGACATGTATGGATGACCTAATACCCTTGTTGTTCAAAAATATACGTTCTGCTCGTTCCAGGGCGCAACATATATTTCAAGGACATATTTATAAGTCCTGCCCGTACCCGATGTTGTTAACGTTTGACGTATTTATACGTCCCGCCCGGTAAACAGGTTAAATACGAGGTTTACAATCTCCTATTTCGGACTCTCTTCGATGTGATTCCACATCCAAGCTGGGCCGCATGGCAATCCACAAATGAATCGCCCGAACGCCCCCGTAGCGATCCAGAAATCTATTAGTACAAGTATTTCAACCTTCAACCTCTGCCGTGAAACGTCAAATATAGAAGACACACGCTCGACGCACACAAAACAGTGTCCTTTATCCAGATTCTCGGAGCGCGGGATCAGGGATGGTTTTGCAATTGCGGAATGGAGTCTGAGTCCTTCATCGCGGCCAACTTGAACGCTGAGCTTTTATTTCAGCCATGTTCCGAAAATAAACACAGCTCTGACGGGGTGGGCTGTGAGTCAGCGCCGGGTGGCGGGCGGGGGAGGGGGAGGGGAGACTCTGCCCTCTGTAGAACACTTTCTCTTGTCTTACGACCCTTGAGAAGTTTAACCACCCCGATGAATCGATGCGCCTTTGGGTATGTAGGAGGTTCGGAAAATACACAAATTAACCAAATATATTTATATAAATGGTAAACGTGACTAACTTAGTTACGACAGTGATATTTCGGATTGGATTTAATTAAATTATTCTAATATAAAATATGATTCGCCACATCAAATAATCCAATGTGAATTTCGAGAACTTAGTACATAATAAACCCATAAAATGAACCATCTCCAATCTGAAAGACATTCCCCCGGTGACCAAATGATTGGTGGTTTGATAAAGGCAACAAATCCTGGAAGATTACCATGTTTTATTTTTCATAGCACAAACGCGTGAAAAATATGAAGAATATATTATACGTGTATGCACATGAATAGATTTACGTAACGAATTATTATTTTCAAAATTATTATTAAATTATATCTCGGGTTTAATGCCTGCTTTTTTTTTTTATATTTATTTAGTAAAATAAATAATGAGATAAAAATTAGTATTCGACGTTGGAATAAATTAATTTGTACTATTTCTAGTCTTCCATTAATTAACATTGATAATGTTTACTTATCAATGTATTAAATATAAGGCATAAAATAGTGTTTGAGAAACCACTTAATAAAAAGAAATAATCCGCATTGTTTAAAATTGTCCGGAAAACCACAAACACTATCGCCTTTTTATAAAGTGCTATGCAACTTGAACTTGTGCAGCCGGTGTGTTCACATTGACCCTCCCAGGCGGTCTTCCCGTTGAAAAAATAAGTGCAAGTAAATTACCGATCAAAAAGGATTTTGCGTAATGTACAACTAGTAACAAAACCATCACGAATGATACAACACTTTTTACAAGTGGTTTAATTGTATTGAAAGCTTTCCCCCGTTGCGCTGCAGTCGGGTCGTCACGCACACCGAAGCAATAACTGTCTGGTGCAGTGTCTGCACCGGCTTTACTGAGTACACTGCGTGCGCATGTGTTAGTTGGAAAGAGGGTTGTTAAAGCGTGAGTGTTGGTGAAAGTGCGTAAGTATGGATCAACACATTGGGGTCGTGGATTCTTTAAACTGTGTTTAAAATTACTATCGCCTAAAATTAGCGTTATTTTTTTAGTAACGAACTGCCTAGACCAAGTTGTTGTATGTACAAGATGAAATCTCACCGAATTGTAAACAAAATTCCAGGTCTCGTTGACGTGAACCTGTATTATGATTTTAAGGCAGCTTCATAGATATTATGATGTTAGTTAAAATTGTATATACAACTGATTACGGTTAAGATTATCAGGTACAGTGTCTGTTACATTTTGCTGGAATTTATAGTTCGTCCCTAATTTAGCATTATCTTTTCATAGTTTATTTTATCTTAGTGTAAATCATTAGTGGATTTGTTGATATGCGTCGGGATAACTATTCCCCAATTAATTGATTTGATATATTAATTTACCTGTCATAATAAGTATTTTTTTTTTATTTGTCAACAGTATGTCGAACAAGCACTTATTTCCTGAGACTAGAAAGTTATTTATTTTTTTAGAGATTTTCAGCGCTAGAAGATGTTTGTAGCACCAGCGTAAAACAGGATATTGGTTTGCCGTGAATTCCGTGTAGATAAAAAAGAAACAAATTTAAATTATTTTGTGTCATCAATTTTTTAATGCCCCTTTCTTGGAACTGCAACAATATCACGTATATTACGATTTTTTCGAAAATGAACACAAAACGACATATCAAGCGATTAAATGGGTACATAAAATATTCACTATCTGAAGTGCTATTCAAGGCCAATATATTTTATCTTGATAAAATTAGACTAAAAAATTGTCTTCACGTAAGCATATCAAATGATTTTTAATACTTAAATGTCTAAACCGTACAAAATCTATTGAAAACAATATTACTTATGTTGCACATCGAAAGGAAAAATGACATATAAATGTTCTCAGGTTTAGACTGCTCGGAATATTGATCGATCGATCGATCGCTTTGGCGGAGGTTGTGGATCCCATTGCTGGATCCATCATCAGGGCTGAGGTCACTGATCCCATTTTTTAATAGCATAAAATACTGATTCATCACAAATAAGGTTATATAGACATCCAGAGAAGTACAAGATCTTGCATCTCACGATGCAGGGAAACATTGTTGAAAGGCCCTGGAAGAAGGGGAATGACTGAAAAACCTCCGTTATAGCCAACGTCCGGTGAAGAAGAAGATATTATGTCTCCCGTGTCCGCTCTACTAGGTGAATACTTGACTCAGGGCAAACTTTGCGCACATTTTACTGTAGGAATTGTATCGTTTTTTTAAATGTTTATATAAATAAAAAAAGATATGATGATGAGTTTGTTTCAAATGTGTGAAGATGGATGAGAATTATGAATATGAAGAACTACTTAATTTTGTTCTTCAAATATAGCAAATTTATTTTTTGGTGCCAATTATAATTTATATAAATTATTACTTAATTTTGTTTTCAAAAGGAAAAAATATGTTATTAAAATTTTTATAATGTTCCGAATATTAATTTAGTTTCTTTATAATTCCAAGATATATAACCAAGTGACTTTGGGCTTCTAATTAATGTCACAATATTTATAAAGTATATTAAAAAAACATTCGATGTAACAATAAGAAAGACATACAAAATATCTTTATATTGAAAACATATTTGGTCACCACCTGGATACGAACACGGAACATTTCCAAACCAAATATTTTTATTCTTATATGATAAGATTTTTTCTACATATCTTACTAATCGATTGATATAATTTGTTTTAAATATAATTCTAAAATTGCAACTGTGCAATAAACTTTTTTAGTTGAAAGTTATAGTAAGTTATCCGATATTTAACTGTAAATAGTTGTGGATATTTTATATGAACCGTATGTTTTTCCGAGAAACGATTCTCGACGTTTCGTTGAATGCTTATTATCATCAGGAGGACGACCTTTACCCGCGGAGGTAGAGGGCGGACTGATTACTGTTTTCGAGGCCGTAAATTACATCATACATACATACATACAATACAAACATCCCAATTTCAATAGAGATGACAGTTAAAAACTATCAAGTATTTGGCTCCCTGTTCTAACGACATTGATTCAACCCTTGAGAGACGTCGCAGTAAAGTCCGCCGACGTAACTAGTACATATTGTACACTGGCGACTTCTATTGCAGAAGAAGTGAACACTCCACAATAAAGTGCATATAATTTACGGCCTCGAAAGCAGTAATCAGTCCGCCCTCTACCTCCGGGGGTAAAGGTCGTCCTCCTGATGACGTTGAATAAGCAGTCGAGAATCGTTTCTCGGAAAAACAAACGGTTCGTATAAAATATCCACAACTATTTACCGTTATAATATGTCTAACGATCGTAATAACAACCTTAACTCTTTAAGTTATCCGATATTAAAAAAATTTACATCGTATATTAAACGAATATAAATATGGAACGTTGAGAAAGAATAAAGCCGCTCCAGAAAGTGTTAGGGCAGTCACGCTGTGTGCAGCGCATGCAGCGGCCGTACTCGCCGCGCGGCTCCCCTAGTCGCTAGATTCACTTTCGTCCGCTCAGTAGGAGAAATTTGGCCGCGCCGCGCGGTCCAGTTCTCCGCGCTACGCAGGACGCTCTACGGACGGTCGGCTACGAGCGTAGCGATGCACCGTGGATCGTAGCGGCTCTACAATTTTTACCGATGCGAAACTCGCGAGTCGCGCATTTTTTAAACGAGTCGTTTTAAGCCGTCGATTGTCACATTAAATAGCGATTTTTTTTTTATGTTTAAAAAGTTATTGTTGTTTATTCCGTATTAGCGACTGCTGTGTTTTTCGAGTTTTGTTACCCCGCGAATTTTTTGTTTCGACGTAAAGATTTTTATGTTTGTTCCCGCAACAAGTCACACACGGACGGAGGATTTACAATTGTCGCGCCATCAGTTTATTCGTTGTGACTGCGCAATATTATTGTGTATTTTGTTACATTTTTACAAGAGTGACGGAAAATATCAGTGAACGTATAAATCAAGAAAAAAAAGTACTTTTCCGAAAACATAAAACACTTAAGTTCGGAAGGTTATTAAAAATAAAAAGAGTTACAATTATTCTTCTACATTCCGGCTCACGCCGAAGGCCCGAGGTGAATGCCGTCTTTTTATAAACTTTGTCAGTTCTGCGGATTGTTTCGCCTTGTTTTCATCCGTAATTAGATCGCTCCGGTCCGCGGGGAACATGTCCCGCGATGAGTGAGGAGCGCCTGCCGGGATGCGCCGGGAATGACGCGTTTCCAGGTAGCGATCGCGTCGGCTTTCTTCACGTTGCACTTTAGTTTCGCGACCGTGACAGGGCGGTCAAGGCCGGCCCCCACCCCCACCGTCGCCCTCGCGCGCCGCGCACGCGCGTGACTCTCGCTGTCGCGGCAAATACGAACCGCCTCCCGAAATCCGCTTCCAAGAAGGAAAATCGGCGAAAGGTGGATGTAATTTGCTAGCCGAAATAAGCAAACATCGCTCTATAAACATTGTGGAAGGTTATGTTCAAGTTCACCAGTTGCAACGGGACAGATAAAGAGGTGTAAACTGTACCGGGAGAGATAAGAACGAACGCCTTGTCACACTTTTGACATTCAAACATTTGGGACGTTTTCCGAAGATAAATATTAACACCCGTCACCGGGTGATTCGAAATGCAGAGCTTCTCCCGACTGATCCCCAAGCTGGAGCTGGAGGCCGTCAGTCGCGAGCCCAGCCCGGCGCTGTCCGAGCCCGGGCTGGTCGTGGACGAGGCGGACCGCGAGGAGACCGCGCAGCGGGACCGGGGGCCGGCCAGGGTCATCATCGAGCCGAGCGGAATCGTCACTCCGAAGATGGAAGTCGCGGAGTTCGGGGGGTGCGAGATAATACGGTCGAGCGGCGAGCCGCGGGTGCACCGCGCGGAGACGAACGGCCACTCGGCGGACCGACAGTCCCCGCAGTACCGGGAGACCGAGCCCAACCTGGAGGGGCTGCTCCGGTTCAGGGAACTCGACGGCGGCAAGCCGGATAAGCGGTACCGGGAAAACGGACGCGGGGAAGACGTGACGTTTCGAGACGTGAGCGGGTGCTACGAGGAGCGACAGAGACTGCGGGAGCAGCAGCGGGCGGCCATCGAGCTGTGCAGGCCCGGGCTGCAGGTGGTGGCGCTGCCGCCCGAGGAGTTCCGCCCGCCGGCGCCGCCGCCGCCGCTGGTGTCGTCCACCAGCCCCGGGGTGATCGCGCGCTGCCCCATGCGGCCCCCCCCGCCGCCGCCCCCGAAGCAGCCGAGACACAACGTAGAGCGGAGCTCGCCTTACGAGGAACCCTCCAGCTCCATTCCGGATTTAGGTGAGAACAGTTTGTCTCATTTCAAACATCGCTATTTTAGGTGTACAGGTATATAGAAAAAGGTGGAGAACGGATGGTCGCTTCATTGGGTATTCCTGTTTCTGACCAAAAAACAGGTCGTTATTTATTTTGAGGTGGGCTAAATCTATTGAAAGCGCGAGATTTCGTACATTTAGAAACACACTTTACCGGTTTCACGCATTACTCACCCTTTAATGCATTCAGAAATGAAATTTTGCCAAAATGCATTCGCTTCCATATCCCAAATTCTTACTGACAGGCCACGCACAAGAAAATTGGAAATGAAACTGATACGTGGCGTTAGAAGTTAGTGATGTTTGAATTGTTTCTTTCTTGTCCGAAATTTGGAAATCGAAACACTGTAATAATGTTGCTATTCTGGGGGTGGATTATTGCATATTCAAACCATGTATTCCAATCAGTGGCACCCGCCCCGAGACGGGTTGTAAAGACTAGTTTATCCATCAACGTTGGCGACCGATATAAGCGATGCGGTAGGAGATACCAAGTGATGTAAGCATCTCGGACTTTCGTTACTAATTATAAATATCATAATTTGGAATCAAACAAAAAAGAACATTAACATAATTCATTGATTCAATTTTTCAATGTAGTGTGTCCATATGAAAGTTAAAACCAACTTATAACGTCTAATGCTGCCAATTAGTATTCTAGAGCAGTAGTAAGTACCTATTCTAGATTTTGACAATCAAACTTGACAGGTTTTAGGATGGAGTTTGAATAAGGGATGACTTAGAGTTTCCATCTCGCATTTTGGTTTCCAATCATTTTTATTTTTTTCGAAATATATATTGTAAATGCTGCCGAAGATGTTTCGACATTTTGCAAACGGTGCATTAGGATCACCCTACTGTACACCAAATATGTGTGTATGTTTATCGCGACTTGATAATGGCATAAATGTCACACGAAAATGAATAAAAATGTGCGGAGTATGTAAACACGTCAGCAATATATAGATTAAATTAAGGTCGAAGGTATGATTATTGAATGTAGGTATTTTTATTATTTAATGCTGGGATTACAACGTGAGGCGTTTAGGAACTAACTTACGATATCAAATGACAAAGCTCGAAGGTTGCGTCGTTAGTTATAATGTAATAATGATAATAATTGTGAAATATATAAATAAAAGCCTTATCTAGGGCGAGGTCTATGGCATAGGAGGCAGTTTCTCGTAAACACGTGGAATATTATAAAATATTGAAAATTCGTTCTTTCATCTAGGTATTTCTTTCTATGCCTTTCTTTACAATTCGAACCGTATTCATTTAGTCTAAAAAGGTGACCAGAATTTTGCATTCATATACAACTGCACAAAAAAAAATAGAAATAGATAGTCCAAATTTTTCAGAAAATAAATCAGAAATATTTAAAAAAAATGCAAACATTTAAGTCGCTATATAAAAAACATTTAAAATAGATTAGACCAAAAATAAGTATCGTACGCTGAATGTGTCTCAGATGTCATAAAAACTCCTTGTCCTTGTCTAGATAATCAAATCACCAGCTGCGATATGTGTGACACACTACGTATATGCGTATTATTATTATATATTGTATTGTATTTTTAAAATAATTTTTCGAAAATGTTTTTGGAAATGGATAACTTGGGAAATGTGAGGTTACTGCAGTAAGTTACTTACGTTTATCACGATTGTCATTCAATATGTAACATGTGGTTAGTTATTCGATATTGTATAAATATTGTACAATAAATTATATAAGCATGTTGTCATTAATAATATTTGATATAACATTTAAATTGTTTGAAAACTGAGAACTGAATGCCATGACACTTTTTCTGATCTTCTCAATTTTAAAGATGATTGAAAAAAGAAGTATTTTAATTTAAAAAAAATTGAACTTTGTAATGCACACAAGTTGAGTTAGTTTAACACGACTATAGTTTCGAGAGGATGAGAGGAGCAGTCCCTCTCATCATCAGGTGATGACAAGACGGACTGCTCCTCTAGAAACTATCGTTGTGTTAAACGAACTCGACGTGTGTGCATTACAAAGTTCAATTTAGTTTAAATTAAAATAATTATATCGCACCACAAAATAACTGCCATAACTTTTAATAAGAAAAAAGAAGTATTTTATTTCAAAGTTTATTCGCGGCTTTGCTTGTTTATTTTAACTTAAATTTATTCAATGACGAGTACTTATTTTAAATTCATTCAATGACGAGTTTCAAAAAAAGTCCTTACATGATAAGTAACTATAGTACTTATTTTGTTTCTAATCCAATTTTAATTAAGAACAGAAAATGAGCACACAGTTATACGTATAAATCAACTACAGTGACAATAAATTAATGGTCCCTACGTAATCTAAGACATCTATAAAAAAGCAATTATACAGGAGAGTTACTTAATGTTTGGATTTAGTTTTTTGTTCTAAAAAAATTAAAAAATTATTATTAAATTTTTTTATTGTGTAGAAGAATATTTTATATGTATACATTTATATGTAAAAAAAAAGTCAAAAATGCATTTTTGGTGGATGTACGAGTAGGGCATATTTGGTAGGGAGCGCCGATACGCTATAATCAACTGGAAAATTGTCTTAGTTTTGCTAACAAATTTTCTTGGCCACCGTGTTATTCTAACTACTACTGTCGGATAGTTTGAATGTCCGGTTATGTTAAAAAAGGCTTATGACTAAACGTGTTTCACTGTATTTGTGCTTATATTTTCATTTATGTGTGATCAAGGTCTTCGTCTAATTTAAGATTCAAATATTGACAATCAAGCGGTCATTAAAAAAAAGCACACACGAGTGTGTGCATACGAATATATATTTTATTATTTATTTTTTTTACTACATACACTGTACAACGTACGATTAAAAAAAACAATGTACTTAAAAAATGTAATAAGTTATATATAAAGATATCTGAAAAGAGATATGATTAACAAAACATCAAGCAAATGATATAAAGCACAAAAATTACAAAAAAATGAAAAAAAATTCAAATTTAAAACTCAAAAAGCAATAAAACTAAAAGCAAATAAAATAATAGTAAGTAAATTAAGTCTACACTTTCTCTTATTTCCATAATTAAATAGTAAATTGAATATTATAAATAACCAGGTCCTTTTTACAAATAGTTATCTTTTAAATTTGCTTTTATGTTAAATAGGTATTTTATTATTATTTATTCTTCATCTATATTTTTATATTTTGATTTTTGAATTTAATTTGTTAGAATCTTGTTAGAATACAATTGTATCCTGACGAAGGGGCCATGGGCTCAGAAACGTGTTGATAATTTTTCAATACAAAAGTGGTGAAAACCAAGTTCATTTTTATTAATTATATTTTTAATTTGTGTTTTATCTATAATTACATCCACCTCACTAATATTCCTACGCACCCTTATCAAAAATATTTATTTATTGTTTGAATAATTTTCTATGGTATTTATTAATATATTTATTGTCACACGAATAGATACAATATTAAACAACCTGACCAGATATAAAGGATTCCAAAAAAATTTCTCGAGGTTTTAATGATAACTCTATCGATTTCATTATAATTCAAGCGAATAGTTACTCAAAAATTGTTTTCTACAATAAAAATAAATGTTTTCTTAAAACCCCAACAAAAATATATAATAAGAGAACAAGATATTTTTTTATAATCAACAAGATTTTGTTTTAACCACTAATTTATTGAATTATCAATAAATAAGTAACGAGGTCTTTTTTTCAAATAGTTACTTTTTAAATTTGTTTTCACATTAGTTCTTAATTATCTATTCACCACTCTTTAATTTGTTCTTTATTTTTGTTAATGCCTGTTCTTTGATTTTTAATTTTTAGTATACGCTGTATCCTGACGAAGGGACCATTGGCACCGAAACATGTTAATTATATAGATAATGTGGGGTATAAAAGCAAAGGTAGCAATATCCAAAAAAGAAATTCGAAATTTTACATGAAAGATAAGCATGTTAATTTATAGGAGACATGATTTTGGAAGGGATAGATACATTAAATCTACAATTCGGTACATATTAAATTAGTAATCCTCGGTGACTGCATTCAAAACATTTTTAATTTTTTTTTGATATTGCTGCTTTTGCTTCTATACCTCACCTCATATTACCACAAAGCCATTTGTAGTTATTGAAAACTTTTTTTAAAATATGATGTTTATATTATTCATGTTCTATTATTTAATCGGATTAGTCCAATCAATTCTAGTCCTTGTATGCCCCGAGTTGCTGACAATTAATTTAAATAATTTGTTATTTTTTAATAATCAATCGTCGTGCACGATCTTATGTTCTCGATGAAGTACTTATATATTTTTGTCACGTTCTGTCAATCGAAAAAATATAAAGTTGGACTGAGACGGCTAATGTGTGCCGGCTCAGGGTCGCTAAATGGTTTGTAATAATTGTACTGCGCGGCTGGTTTGATGCGAGAACTCTATTGGCAGGTGTCAAAGACGTCACTGATACAATTAACAGTAAATTAGTGCAACTACTTCTGCAGTATTTCATTATTACTCCCTTTATATTAACTCGTGGCGTCTGTCTGTTTCTTTGACGCAAAAACTTTGGATCGATTTTTAACCTTTTTCTCGTGATCCAATCGAGCTGAAACTTTGCAAGCAGACTCGTGGCGACGATCAAGAAGATCTATCAAATTTTCGTTAGAAAAATTAATAATTATAGTATAATTTTGGATTTTTAGAAATTTTTAATGGTTTTTTCATACAACTTACTCAGTTGTATGAAAATATTTCGCGGCATCTGGTAGACACAATACCTGATTATAGTATGATTTTGGATTTTTGGAAATTTTTTATTACTCCCTTTCGTAGCGTCGCCCGACCGAAGCCCAACGCGTAGGTTAAGCGCCAAACCAGTTTCCACTAGTAAATGAGAAAGGGAGTATAATAAAAACTTCGTTTTTATGGGGTAGTTTTTTTTTGAAGATAAATACGGGGATAAAATTTATAACTGGATTCAATTCTTTTGTTCTTTGGTATCTAGTTATTAGTAGCAAAAAAATGTCTTATTTGATCGATTTTGAATAGAAAATATTCTTTACACCTTAGGTGAAATATCGAAGATTTTTTAAAATATTTCTGGCTAATCTTTTGTAAGACTAGTCTATTACGAGAGTAATTATCCGTACACCCTTGAAAAATTACGGAACATAATTTAAGTATTTTTTATTTATAAATAATAAAATAAAAAGCCTATCAAACGTCGAAAGTAGGAGGCGTAAATTAGTGGTTCGCATCTTAGCTAAGCCTTTTTTTACAATATGTAATATACTTTTGACGGGCCATGGAGGATCGGTGGTTGCCATGTTGGTTAGTTGAGATAGACAAAATTAGGTGCAAAATTATTATAATATTAAATTATTATATCGGATTTATATCGAATATTAAAAATTCATTCGCTTTGATACAAACCCAATTAAATTATTCAAACCTTTCAGAAATTTGAAAAAAATATCGTCAAGTTATTGTCATTTTTGTACTAAAGCGAATAAATTTGAAATATCCCATAAAAGTCAGTAGTGATAGATAGTCCAAAGTTTTAATGAAAATAACTCCAAATATTGAAAAATATATGCAATTTTTGTTTCGACACTTTGACACTTTGTATATCGCGAAAAATGGTATTTTGACCCCGGAGTGTATGGAGACTTATAAAGAATTGTATCCCAAAAAATATAACGCAACACGGATCATGCGAATACATTATCCAAAAAATACGATTTGGTGATGTAACTCCTTAAGTGTATGTCGAAACTATTTATATGTATGTGTGCACCCCTGATATTTTGTGTTTGTTTATGTTTCATGCGCCTGAAAGAGCTACTCGAATACCTACACTATTTTGTTGTGACAACACTAGAACCAACTCGCATTTTAACTCTGTTGTATCCAGACTGCATAGGCTTAGGTAACACCTATGCGCATATCCCTGATATTTTTAATTCCAGTTTTGCACAATATAAAGATTCGCTGCTAAAAGCTCTACACCCTGTCGTTCTGAATTCATAATGCAGTCACAAACAAATTATTATACCTATTTGTTTAATCTTGTATATACTTCACATTTATTTTTCTAAATTACTGTTATAACTTTAAACAACTATCTCAATGTATATGTCAATTCTGTAATTTTTTTCTGTTCTACTCTTTGGATTTCTTCTTTATATTATTTTGTAAAACGCACTCCTGTGCCGTATATTGAAATAAATACATATTGTAGGTGTTGTTTCTGAATTTCGTCTTTGGTCAACATTCTGATAAAGTATTCAATGGAAAGTATTTCAAGTAGTATGATATTTGTTGCTAATTACTTAAAAATATTTACACCTTTCAAATATATTTTAGTTACCTTTAATATTACACTGTCGTAGAAACATCAGTAACCTTTCAGCGTTCAACGCATAAGATATAATATTTGTACACTTATTATAAGTACGATAATATCGAAGTATACAGAGGATTCAGAGAATTGAATCTGATTTGGGGGCGCGGATTCAAATTCCCGATTTTATCTAAGGCTCAAACCACATTATTCATCGAAATCCAGAAAACTGCCACCAGGTGGTGTCGCTATACGGAGTGCCTACGCGTTCATAACTTTTAAAATTGAAAATAGATAATAAATCGAAAATACTCAGCGTGGCGTCCGCTACCTAGGAAAAAAAAAATACATATTATTTTCTGCAAGCGCATTGAATTTATTCACGGCCGTCTCGAGAATTCGCTTACGAATCTAGAATAAACAGCTGTAAAATATAATATTAAATCTCAAAATATAACTTACGTTGCAATGTTCACAGAAAGCGAAATATTCAAATCCAATTGACACAATTATTTCGGGAAAAGAACGCTGATTGTCATTTGAATTCTGCCAAGGTTGCTTGACCAACGTGACACTGACATTTGCTGCCGTTTCATTTTCTGACAAATCGACATTTCATTTTGTCGTACAAGAGATTCCCAGAATTGATGTGAAGCTTTTGTTTTGTTAAATGTATTATTAAATCTACATAATTTAACACCGCATTGTGGATTAAAATATGGTAATTTTTGTTTTGACATATAATTATAAATTCAACACAAAGGAAAGTGAATCCAGCGGGTTAATTGAATGAATGGGTGAATTCAGATTAAATATTTTATTATTTCAAAATTTATATGTGATACACAGGACGCGTATCACATTTGTAATATTAGCATTTTAAAACTTACCCGGCACTTATCTTTGTGTTGTACCATTTTTTGTTGAAAATGACTGCGCAACTCGCCGTCTAACAAATACGCGACGCTTTTATTCGCAACAATCCGACAATGTTAGGCTGCACGGAAATGAGATACATTAACCTAGGCTCGACCTAGGTTTTTCTAGGTTTGAGTTCTTAATTTCAATATTAATGAAATCTGTTCCCCTTTTTAATAAATAGATCTGTCCTTTCCTATCCATTCCCGATTACCGTTTTTTAATTTTTTATTTTATTCTTTGACTTTTACAGTTTATTCGTAACTTAAAACTTTCACTTTTTTGTATAACTTAAGTTATTGTTGCTATATGTTAATACATACCATGTTAATTCCGTGGAAACTTGTAATATGGTCTGTATACTATTTAATAATCATGCGTAATATGATTTTTATATGTACTGTTAGTTTCCCATGAATAAATAAAAAAATAAATAATAAGTGTATATTGTCAATTTTTAAAGAGTTAGGTTATTAAATAAAACGGATATTTTATTGAGGAACAAATCTCGACGTTTCGTTGAAGTCTTACTCAGCGTCATCGGGAGAGCGTCCTATCACGGCGGAGGTGTAGGCGTCCTATCACAATAAAGCGCATATAATTTACGGTCGTACATTATATGCACTTTGTTGTGGAGTATGCACTTCTTCTACGATAGAAGTCGCCAGTGTGCAGTATGTACTAATTACATCTTCGAGCTTTTCTGCGACGTCTCTTAAAGGTGGAATCAAATACTTGATAGTTTGTAACTGTCGTCTCTATTGAATTGATTGAGTATTTGGCGCCCCGTTCTCACGATTTTGATTCCAACTTTAAGAGACTTCGATGAAAAGACCGAAGATGTAAATAGTACGTAATACACACTGGCGACCGAGTCTATTAGTAGAAGAAGTGAATACTCCACAACAAAGTGTATATACCTTCCGACCTCGGAAGAAATTATCAGTTCGGCCTACAGCTCCGCTGTGATAGGACACTCTCCTGATGGCCCTGGTTAAGACTTCAGCGAAACGTCGAGCTTTGCTTGTCAGTAAAATGGATATTTTATAAATATCGTATTTTTATTTTCTTTCCGGCGTCATTGGAATATTTGGACGATCTCTTTGTGTATTTTCGGCGTTTCCATTGAGCGATAATATACTAATACACATTTTTTTCTTTCATTTACATTTTAACATTCCGATACAGAAAGAGTGAGATTAAAGTATGTGGAACGAACTAATATAAGAAAAGGTTTTCATTAATCAGAAGAGGAATACGCCGCGTCTATAGACATACCCGCATTATACATTAAATACCCGCATTATATTACTTACTGTATGTCTAGAATCAATTAATAAAGCTACATTATCATAAATATAACAAGCATTCTTAAAAAAATGTTCACAGAAGGAATATTTTTTTATGTGGTTTCTCTATCAACTATCAGATTATTTTATGTAGTTTCTATCAAATTGATTAATGAACATTTTGAAATTATTGGAACGTTATTCATAATGGGCGTCATCAATAGATTGACACAATGATCAGCGACAGCTAATTACTTCAAGGTGTTCTCGTCCATTCAACATTTGCTACCTGGCAATAAATTACCCGCGGAAACATTTCCTTATTGGTGTTTCTAATGAAATCTTTGTCGACCTGATCGCCATATGGAGGCGTTTGAAAGATCGCTTCCAGATATTAAAAATAAATTGAAATCCTTTGCGTCTTCATTTAAGGGAGAATACCTACCTAGACATTTCGAAAAAATCGATTTTTAAATTTTTGCATTTTCTGAAAGCTTGAGGTCTTAAAGATGTCTGGTGAAAATTTTCAAGCAAACATTAAAAAAAATAACAAAATTCTAGCGTATAATAGTGGATTTTCTTGTTGATTACGCGCCGCGCCGCATGGCGCCGCGCAACACGCAGGTAGCTGCCAGTCGGGCTCTTTCATAATAGAAACGTAAGACCTGTTTCTATTATGTTTGTGAAGAGTGCTCGATTATATGGGAATTCTAAGCAAGTTGGAGGACTTATATTATGGAAATGGAATCGATGATTTTATGTAAGTTCATTGCTCAATTTTCAAACGCGTTTTACTAGAAACCATGTTTTGTGACCTAAATATCTCAGCAATCACTAAACCGATCAACTTGAAATTTCTAGGGGTTATTCTTTACATAATTATCCACCATTTGCTGTAGGATTTTTTAAATGACTTAGTTTTTTTTATCGGCATAATAAACCCTAATTTTTCCCTAAAAATGATATTTTAAATTTAAACGCCCGCCATTTTGTCAAAAATCTATATTTTCAAAAACCCCCACGTCAAAGACTAAATTATTGTGTCAATTTTGATTTTCTATTTTATTTTATTTTGATGATATCAGATGAAATGGGAGTGGTCACCGCGGAGGACCTTTTTTTTCGGCAGTCGACAAAACCCAAGAATTTTCGGTCAATGTTGAATATTTTTTTATAAAAAAAAATTAAGTACTTTGTATATACTTTCATGTTGTCTTTTTTCGCGCTTCGTAGGTAGGTATTCCCCCTTAAATGTTTAACCTTTTTGTAGCAATTGGCCAAAGTATGAAAAAAACTTATTAGTGCAATATTCATTTCATATTTCAAAACCTTAAAGTCTCGCATACTTTTTCACAATTCTGATTTCTTCCGAAGAAAAAAATATTATGATTATTTACATATATGAGTGTAGGGTATAAGTCCTGCAGCTGCTTGCTTCGATCACTTTTCTACACAACCAACTGCTTACTTCCAATCTTTGCAATCCTATACATTGTGTAGAGTGATGTAGCTAATCCTCCAATATACCATTTGTAATGAATTTTATTCGAAACGAGTGCCCCACCACTGCAATAATTTTTTCATTCATACTTCTTTTTTTTTACTCCCTTTCTTTTAACTCGTAGCGTCTGCTTGTCTGCCGAAAAAACTTTGGATCGATTTTTAACCCTTTTCCCGTGATCCAATTGAGCTGAAACTTTGCAGGCAGACTCGTGGCGACAATAAAAATGATCTAACAAATTTTCGTTTAAAAAATTTAATTATAGTATAATTTTGGATTTTTCGAAATTTTAACGGTTTTTTTCAAATTGGGAACAATACAAATGAAAAAGGAGCCCGACGCGTGGAAAAGGCGCGAAACTTGTTTCAACTAGTCTGACTCGAGCCATGGGTCCGATCAGACGGTTTCGCCGACGCCGTGTCGCCTATACCAATTATTACCTTTTCAATATTCTATCAGTTTTAAGGATAATAATATACATGGAATAGATTTTCCACATGAACTTAAAGCAAGAGGAATATGCTGATAGAATATCAAATTGGAAACAATACAAATGAGAAAGGGAATATAATAAAAACTTGGTTTTTATGGGTCAGTTTTTTCGTGAATAAATTGAAAATACCTAGTACGCTTTTTTTATTTCAAAATGAATATTACTTAGATATCTAAGGCTGGATAAGATTAGATTACCTTAATTATAATATAATGTCAATTCAATAACTATAGTCAACTGATTTTGATTGCTTAAAAAAAATGAACATGGAGCGTGGATTTACCCGTATATTACTTTTAATCTTCATTCACCTCATCTTCTGCGACAACCTCTACGTTTCTTCCATCTGCTTCTCCTGCTTCCCGTTTTCCTCGAAGATCTCAGGGTCCCCGTTGAGCTAGAATATTGACTAAAAGGTATTTTCGCAATCATTTCGTCAAACACTCTCGGGTTATGTCCCATCCGCAAGCATTGTATATTTATGGTACAGTCGATTCTCGTTACTTTATCTTAAGATTTTCTCATAATTTCGTATATATCAATTAATGAATTTGTTTTCCCTAAAATTAATATTTTTCGTAGCCATTTCTAAGTATGGTTTTTGAAAATCCTGGCATTATGAATTTCATCATCATCTTCACTCTTGTCTCAGGCACAGTGTGTTATTATTGTTGAAGCCATTTGTCATTATCATTAAGTAATTATTATTGAATTATTGAAGCTCCTCGCTAGGCATATTAGAATGGTGATGAAGTCAATCAGGGTTGAAGTTTGAAAATCTCGAAACATGGACTGAATACTTATCACCAACAACTGCTCCGTATTTCCTGGTGCACATGTTACTGGCAAAGTGCAATACGTAGCATTAACATGCATTATTAAAATGGCTGGCGTTCTGTGGGAATCTGCTAAGCGCATGCGTTACATTTAACACACCACTTTTGCTTTGACCACATTCATATGTCTTCTGATGCACGCTCTTCGATTAGTGAAGCTTTTAACGAGGCCATTCTGTAATATTTGGTATATCCGTTCGTGCCAGGTTTTTCGCTGACGCCCTCTATTTCTGCTGCACTAAACACTCGCCTTGTATATTTTTTTTGGCATCGTTTCCTTGCTCATACGTTCCAAACCATCTATGCAATCCTTTCTTTATCCTATCTTAGCTACATCCAGCATTATATTCACTTCTGATTTGTCAATTCCACACCATACAGATTTTCGACAGCTGTATACGGCATTCTATCTATTTTCATTCTTTTTTTGTTTATTCTAGGCTTTACTTTACTCTCTAATAAATATATTTCACACGCTTCGATGTCTTTTGCGACGTGCCTTAATATTTCTTCTATACTGCTTAGTTCCAATCTTTGCGATCCTATACATTGCCTATGTCAGTATTTCGTCTGTCTCAAACGCCTTACTTTCGACTTGCTAACATTCATCAATTGTTAACTATTGATGCCTACATCGGACAGCCTACATTAGCTACTAGCACTGCAACATTCGCATATACATAGTAAGCTGGATATGCTGAATTCGGTCATTCTCGCTTCTCTTTCTAATTCCTTCAGTTCCTTCATTAATTATCCATGTACAATTTGAAAAGCCACAGTGACGTTACGAATCCCTGATTGACATCTTTTATCAGACCATGATGTGGACACCTTGTTAATTCACATGCAAAATCGTAAAAGTTCATTAAACCTATTCTATGTAATGGTGTTTTGAATTGTGTGCCGGATACCACGTGAAACCGTTTTACAATATTTTTTATGATTTTCATTTTTCATCATTTTTTAAGCGTTCATAAAATGCATAATCAATTTATCAAATAAACATAGGCAAATTTATCAAATAGACATAATACCTAAGTCATTTTTCCAATTTTATTTAAAAACGCAAACTACAGTGATTTAAAACTTTGCACGGTACATAATAAATTTTAAACTTTATTATGAATCAATTTAGGATTATGTATTCACTAAACTAAGCAACATTTTAACTAGTGGTGTCTAAATAGGGGGCCACGTATTCACCTGGTTAAAGTGATCGTGAATTAATTTTCTTGATCTGAAAATACGTTAAGTTTGGTACGATTACATTAGACTTTAGTATTAATTCAACCTAAACTATTGCGTGGCCTATCACTTAAGAAGGAGAAGAAGCCAAGACGGAGAATACACACAAGACCACTCAATCTTCATGAACTCCAAAAACACAACCGCATTATGTATTTAATGCTTGGTGTTTTTCTTAGACGTTTCATACTTCACAAGTCTTCTAGGCATTTCCAGTAACATTTATTCCAGCAACATATAATTATTAACATATGTTACTAATACGTATAGAGCATTCTGTATAATATAACTAACTACATACCTGATAATATATATATTTATTTCTATAACAAAATGACCGCATTAATTCCACATATGACTCCTTGTCACCTTGAAAAATCAGCCATTCTGATATTGTTGTACAAGGTGCCCGGAAACTCGCGGTACTTCCCGACAGGGGGTTATACGTACACGAACTTTAATTAAAAAAGAAAAAAAGTGCTTGAAGATGTATTTTAAAAATTCATTAAATTCTTACACTATTTTTTCTTCGTATCGGATAACGTAACTTACCCAAAATTCTGTGATAAAACATAGGTCATCCACTAAAACATTTTGTTATCACAAGAAACTTAAGCCATGACAACTAAGATTGATTAGATCATTAGTTATTTCAGTTTATTATATAAGATTGACTTGTTGTATTAGGAATCAGGTTGACCTAACGCGTCATAAGATTTTTTGACCTTTGTATGTCATATTAGGTTAACATTTTATCCCAGCAGCCATGTTGCCCTCCCTATTTTGAATTTTCGAAAGAAAACAGATTGAAAATTCCGTGAAGTCAGCCGAATAAATTTATTTTGGTTGGGTTTATCTATTTCATTTACAGAAATATAATAATAACCAAGGGCGTCCTAGTATAAAATCGAAGTAAAATCCTGCGCACCAGTGTATATCTAAGTCGGCTAATAATATAAATATATAACCGCTTTTTATATGCTAGAATATATATTTTTAAAATTATATTAAATGAAAAAAATATTTAAATAACACAAATGTAAGTACTAAAAAGTAAAAATGAATTTTGGACCAAAATTTTTTTCCTAACTCTCCAAATAAAAGGTGGGCGCTTAAAATCTTGATATAGATTGCAGAATTCTGTTGTTGATGGAAGGAAAGTGCCCACGCTTTTATTTATAGAGTGAGGCAAAAATTTATTTTTTACTTTTTATTACAATTAAATATTAATTTTTTTTTTTCATGTAACATAATTTTCGACTTTTTGTCTTGATATTTATTACACAGCCTAAAAATTGCTTCGGTTTGGGTGAATTGGTAACTAGCGTAATCTTTTGGTGAGCTCATTAACTAATTTCCTATATAAAACTTTAATTAATTAATTAAGATGGATATATTGATTAATAAGTGAATCTGATTCATGTATTGTAATCGAGAATAATTCTGTGTGCAAAATTTCAACTTGATTGGACATAAGAATGTTCTTAGGTTTTCACGGCCACTCAGAATCTTCAAGTTTGTGTTTACTGGGGTATTATGCCGTGTTGTTCGTAACAACACGGCATAATACCCCAGTAAACACAAACTTGAAGATTGATTGGACATTGAGAAGCCAGTGAAATGTCGATTATAAGGTGAAACTAATATAAGCATGGTAATAAAGTATGTTTCACATGGAACTGAATGTAAATATTTTTTTAAAAATTTAAAATGACAGACATTGACTACTAAACAAAAAAAAAAAATAATATTATAAACAATTGTAGCTACGTAAAAGGAGCGGAGCATGAGGCTTACACATACACAGATAATAATTCTTACATGACCTCTAAAAAGTACCAACAACTTTTTTAATGAGTGACCATTAGGTGTTAGTACATCGGAAACAAATCCCTTTTGTAACGGCCTTGGTGTGTACTGTCACTGTCCTTTGAGGTGTAGCAATTGCTGAACAGGTTCAACATTCGTTTGAGATTTAAAATGATACACCCAATGCATTTGAATGTTTAGTGCGATACATGATTATAGCTAGAAACGGAACACGCGGAAGCGACCCGACGTTTGCTCGTGGCAAGGTCTTCACAACAAACAGATCATTTAACCACACCAGGAGTACTCAATCTACGACGACACTGCCCACACAACGTCTTACTCGAAATATAATAAAATAGCAAAAATAACATTAATTAGCTAATTTATATAATTATTTCATCATTTATCATCATCATAATAACAATAATAATAATAATTGGATAACTTATATAGCGCCGTTTTCGCGTATACTCACGTCAAGGGCGCTTTAGACAGAAAAATTCATCCTCATCATATCATCTACATCACGAAGTATTCTTTGTAGGGACCCTCAGGAACAACTATGCATTAAATTCACCGTTAACACGCATGCTTCGCCTTGGAAACAAATTTTCGAAATTCGTAGATATTTTTAATTGTAGGAGCATAACCGAGTTAAAGAATTACTTAGACTTAGAATATACCATTATGTACAATTAATTATTGTTTAATGGACTAAATTTTTACTTATGTTCTGTTCCCTATGAATTATATATATTCATTTATTTTAAAGTGTCCTCATTATTGTTCATTTTCCTTTTAAATATGTTTTGATTTTATCTTTTATATATATTTTTTTGGTTTATTTTATCTTCTTATCTTATTTATCTGGTATATGGTTTAAATATCTTTATTTTACTCAATTATTAATTTGTTGAAGGTTTCTAATTATTACTGTTTGCTTGTGTACTAATCATCGTTTATATATATTGTTCATTTCTATTGTTCATTTTATATTATTCATTTATCTTAAATATGCTTTATTTATGTTATTATTATTTACAGTAAAACGTGTTTTATTATTTTATAAAAATCCTTTTCATTTTCTTGTATTATAAAAGCCCATTAAGGCACAATAAAAAAAAATTATCTATGCAAGAATATTTATAAATTTGACACTAAACTACTCCGGTATCATTAGTTTAATATTTGTGTTGAGACAGGCAATACGTTTGCAATACGAATGACCATTATAATTTTTATGGAAATGCAGCATGAGACCAGGCCGTGTCAAGGAGATCTTTTCATTCCTATCTAACCCGTAACCCCTATCCTATATAGCCAGTTGTCTACCTCGAGAGCACGAACCTTCTTCTAAGTCCCATTTAGGCCAAGAGTTTCGTCTCTACAACTCGTAATCTTAGATGTTATAGCGGAAATGCCAAATATTATTTGCACGCATCAAATTTAATTCTTAATTAATTTATTTTTTAAAAACCACGTTTAGGTTTCATGTCAAAAAATATTCTCAAAATGTATTTTTCGAAATAAAATATAATTTTACGTGTCAGGAAAATATTCTTCAAATATACTTCACAGAAAAAATTATAGCAAGTGTAACGAAAAATACACTGTGTGGTATGTATTCCCAACCAGCCGAGTAAACAAACATGTTAATATGAAAATAAAAGGTGGAAATTTTAATTATGGGTAAGATTGATTTCGACTACTTTTGTATCGAACACGATTTTTCAGATTGACTGCACCTGAAGTCCCGGCTATCGCTGACGCTTTTGGTCAGCAATTGTGCATTTATGGAAAGATACAATTTAGATAATCACGTAAACATCAACACAGTGTAAATGCTTAACACATTCTCACAATGTGTCTTCGCTTTAGTCGGCTTAATTCGCCTAGATAATCAGAAACTACGCATAGTCACCAGTTGACATTGAAACTAACGATAGTATGTAATTCCTAGTGACTGACATAATAATTCAGCAATGACATTCACCGATTCACGTATGTATTTGTCGTTCGAGGTATGTGTGATTGTGTTGTTTATACTTTGCTGACAATGTATGCATCGTTTATAAAACATCTCAAGAACAATATTGTGTTTACCATACAAATCATCAATCCCTTCTGATGATTCTGTATTCAAAACAGTCGGAAAAATCCTTCTAGATCCATAAACGGAGGTTGGCATTGAAGTTCTTAATTAATAAGGAAACATATCATTTTTATAACATTGATTTCGTTTTGACCTCGATCTTACGTTTATCTAGTGATCTACTTGGCATATTTATTAATAAATCATCTTTTTAAGAGATTTATTGTAAATTTTATCAATTTTTGAGCAGCGAGCAGTTTTATGTTTTAATTATATTATTTTGTATATTAACTTTCCACTTCCCCAAATCCCGCCAGAGATAGGTCTTCTCTTCTGAACTACCATACGTCTTTCCACTGTTTTGTTCACTTTTATTTCATGCACGGTCGTATATTCTCGAACATTGCCTTTCTCCAATATCTGATGTATCTGATCATGCTAGATCTTTTGAGGTTTCCCTCTGTTCTGTTGCCTTCAATACTTACTCTATATATTTTTTTACTTAATCTTTTTTGTCTTATGTTGCATTTGCTCAAACCGTATTAGTGATCCTTTCTTCTGTTTTCATCGACTACGCTACATTCTTCATTTCATCATATATGGGATATAAAAGCAAAGACAGCAATAACCCAAATCTATCACTTCCAAAGTCATATAATATATATAAGTTTTTAGGCTATGTTTTCTATAAAATCTCGAAATTAATTCATTATAAATTAGTAATCCTTGATGACTGCATTAATTTTTTTTTTTTGGATATTGCTGCCATTGCTTTTATACCCCTATATAGATTTTACCTATATAGATTTTAAACACACGCACCTGAGAAATAATCTTTCCTCAACATTTAATTTACTTTAGTTCTTTTATTACATTAACCATTGGCATGGGTTTTCCCGAAATTTTCTTATAACTTAATTAATATAGTGAACTTGCTCATGAGCTACAGTGGAGTAATTTCTTTAATGTTTATTTATTATTTAATATGGTAAAATTGATTATATTTCAAATGTAGGTATATCTAGGTATAGATAATATTCTCAAAATAAGACTGAAAATCAAAAAATTAAGACTGGCATTATATTTAAAATCATACTTGTAACAAATATTTTAAATTAATATTAATACTTGGTCGTCGTCGAGTTAATAGACTTCTTAGGTTTATGTTAGAATTATACCTCTGGGTTAGTTAATTAGTTCTTAAATCGATTTCCATATCTTCACCACCTTATCGGAGCTGCTGGACTTAAACACATATTTCTGTACTTACTTCTACTTCTTTATCTTATTTTTAAAATGATATTAGCCCCCTATTTAATTTTAATGGGGATAGCAGTGCGTGATGAATTTTATTTTGTCATTCACATCCGCGGCGGGATCTGTTCTCATTGTTGGATTAGTCTTGCCCAGCTCCACGTAATCTCCAGCGCTCTATCCCGGACTGATTGTAAAAAACTGAACAATCTGTACAATATTCTCAAAAGATAAGGAAGTCTCCCGTCCAATAAAAATTAATATACAGATTGAAATGGAAATCAAAATACAAAATAATCATATTCAAAAATTTCATTTGGATCGCAAGTGTTTTTGGCAAAACGCTCGTTTTTGTGTTATGTTTAATTAATCTCACTGTGCTTTTTCTACTCCTTTATAATCTTTTAAAAATAATCTATGAAATTTGAATAAAATTTTTATAATTTAAATTTTGTGGGTTTCCGATTTCCCTGGTCTTGGGACTTTCATATTTTAGGGCTGCATTTACTATTTTAGAGGTAGGAATGTGGGGAGAAGCCCTTGACGCGTACGTATTTTTGTCAATGACATTGTAGTTTGTCTCTATTTGGTTGGTGTTCAAACTTGTTATTATATTATACCAGAATCGAATGCTTGATTCCGTGACCCGAGCAGGAAGCTTAACTAATAGTGGTTGGCATTGATCAACCAATATAATGTGAAAGTTATATAACCTGGTGTAAACTTGTGGCCGATATATCCAGATAACATTTTCACAAATGTGTTGATATTATATGACGTCGGGCGAATATAACGTTCATATATAAAATATAGAACATACATATGTATTACACAAATATATAAAGTGTGTAGAATGTATTTATGAGTACATACACATATCCCTAAGTATTATTCATGTGATCCTTATTTATCCGAACCTACATAAAATAATCACACTATGGAAACTCGTCTATGGATATCAAAATGCGCCATGGTCATCGACATCCGCCGCTCGCTCTATTCCAGTTCCCTACACAGTATGTGCTAGGCGCTTGTCTCATTCGGTAGATACTCGAGCATGTGATGCATCATCTTCTTCAGTGCTAAATCTCGAGTTATAACGACGATGATGATGATTTATTTGAGACGAAATTATAACAATCGTATTTTGAGATTAAAATTAAAATACGAAACGCTGAGGTGTTAATTTTTATTTTATTATAAATTTTCGTAGGTGATAACACAAAAAAAAAATTGGTTACGCACGCAAATGCTTTAGGTGTGTCAGATTTAAAATTCAGCTAAATAAAACTAATTGAAATCTAACGGACTCCGGAAATCCGGACTCTCGTGTGCCAAGCGGAGACGCAAAACATTGCAAAACCGACGAATTTGAATGAAACGAGAAAATATACCATTACTAAATTTCTTTAATAATATTGGCCTCGTATGAAGTTCATCGCGAGTTTTTATTTTTCATTAAGAACTAAACATCAGTATTAAAAAAGTAATATGAAAGTTTTTTCAGAGAAAAAAATCGGCTTACACAACGATTTCACACTACAGTATATTAAGGGATTGGCTAAATTGGTAGACTAACCAACTAACTAACCATCACGCCGTTTCCCTGCAGGGGTAGGCAGAGAGGATTGAACGCCACACTCTTCTATCCTGGCACACCACTTTTGCTTCGGCCACATTCATACATCTTCTCATACACGTTCTACGATTGTTGCGGCTTTTAACAGGGCCATCCTCATCATTGGTAGAGGGCTGATTTAAAACATGAAACATAGAGCCTTCGATATTGGGGCGATATTATTTGACCTTCTTGATTTTAAAACGTTATAGAGGCGCCTTGTATCGTTTCCGGTCCCAGTAAAGGTGAAAATAAAAAAGTGAAAGCGAATGATAATGTTGTATTCTAATAGTTTTTTACAAATTTAATTCAGAAATTAAATATTAATCCAATAAAATAGCATACAGTCTAAAGTTTTTCATGTTTTCGGTGATGTATTTCGTCTCAAAATAATTTATGGCAATCGATTATTTGGACTTTTATCTAAACACAAGTTGTCAGAGGTTTTTAAAAAAACATTGAAAAATCCCAGAAATAATTCATCAATCGACCGACCATCTCGTCTTTTGTAAGCGTTATTGTTTTAAATTAACAAGCCGAGTTAACTGTTGTCCGCCTTCCTAACTCGGTTCGTCGGTTCTTGACCCGCCCAGCTCGGTTTATTATTAACCCCAGCGCGCCCTTTAAACTGTAATCAAATGAACGAAAGTCATTCAACACTGACCTCTCTGAGCGATGCTGCCCTGGTTACTCTCTCGATTAATATGGTATACATTTATGTACGCAATGTCCCAATCACAATAATTTCATTGTCTGTCCGTCGTTCGTCTGTCTGTTCCAGTAACTTCGTGTAACATCCGTAATTTCTTTCATAAAACTTTTTTTACCTTTTTTTATAAGTAAATATTTATTCTTTAGAAACTGACATGTAAAAGTACCATCATTTTTGACGGGTTATAGCTAGTGTAAATAATAATTCTTAAAACAGCTTTTATCAGATTCAACAAGAAGTCAGCGAAACGTTTTGTCCTGATTTGTATCTAGCGCCTGTAGGAAGCAACATGCACAGCAAACATATTTTTTCAGCTGTAAAAGTTTACATGAGAAAATATTGTTTTTTTAATATTGTAGTACCTAAATACAAAAGTAATTTATTGGTCAATTTAAAATCGTTAACTCTTAATTATCTTACGTGGCAAACAAAGTTTTTTTAAAAATAAATTAAACACCAGTCAAAGCAAAGAGCCACAAATTTAAATTCCTTTTTTCTCGATCGTAAATGTATTCTTAATGTTTCCAATCCATCTAACTTAGCGTTGCAACCGTGCAATAAATATCGACTGAAGAAAAGATACTGAAAACTTTTTATTCTACAGCGAATGGCGATCAGCGTACGAGATGCATCGAGAAAGTTCTGGTGTACTTAAATAGACCTGTAGAGTTGAAGGTTCCGGATTTAGTTATCACCCATTGCCGCCGTTCGTCAGTGGCTAAAGTTAGGTTTATAATGATGATTAACTGTGTTTGTCCTTATCCAAGCTTTAAAAATCTATGGGGAAAAGTGCGTTAGAAAATTTACATAAATATACATTTAAATATACCAAATATCTCGAAATGTAAGGAATCTGACGATGACATTTAAACTTAAATAATTAGGAAATAGGTTTCAGAATTTCTACAAATATCTGGCGGGTTTAAGTAATTGAAACAATTATCATAATAAAGAAGGACTAGTTATCGAGGGATAACATGAAAATTTATTACGACCTCATTTTAATCTACATAAATCAGATCATCATTCAAGAATGTGATACGAGGTAAAGAAGATTACCGTAGTTTACTGATGAATTTAAATACGCAATTAATAGTGTGGAATCTACTGAATATTAGGAGTACCTTAAACAGCCATCTGAGATATGTTAGTCCTGACGATAGTTCCCTGAATTGGGCTGAAACGAGTAATAATTCTATGCACACAAGATTCTGAAAATTGCATGAAAACCAGAGACAGAACATATTATTTAGGTTGATTTCATACACATGATAGCAACGTGGCCAAAGCTGGATCGGTGTCATTAATGTCACCCTGTGATTTAGGTAAGTAACTTCAAGTTTACCGTGCTGCCGAGCACTGCGGGCATGCGCACGAGCGATGGAAGAATAGAAATAGACGTCGAAGCTATCCCAACCCGGTACGCTGAGGAGGGGTCGTTGCACCAGTTTTAAAATTAAAACTTCGACAACAGAATCTATTGCGGTGGCTTCTGTGTTAAGGCCCGGACCGATTTCTTCAGTATGGTCGGTCACTGGGCACCATGTAAATGCGTAAGCATCTCAAATAAAAGCTTAAAGAGAATTACAGGAAATAGTCACTTTTTTCTACTCTTTTGTATCTTATGCTTCTTGTTATATTCTTTGGTCGTTTAGTCTTGGCAGCATGTGTTCTACAAACATATTATCCGGACGCATTTGTGTCAGTACCGTAAATTATTTATTCATACAAGAGTGTTGAAATTGATTGTTTCTTTAATGAAGGAGTAAACCTTTTAAACTTAATAAAATAAAAAATACTATTTATATAATCATAATTTTATATATTTTTGTTTTAGTAAAAGTTTTCTTTACTTTAAAAAAAATATCTTCACAAAGGAAGTAATGAGAAAGATACTTATATAATATTTTTTGAAAATATATAATTCGCAAATAAAGGATTTTTTTACAAATATAGCACAACATTTTGCAATATTCGTTATATAGAGGATTAGTGCATTTAAAGAAAACTTAAATACTCGCAGAATGATAAACGCACGAGAAATCTGATCCTGGCTAAACATTTATCGCAGATACGAGTAGATAGTTTTACTACTCGAAGACCTTAAAATGGGACGACATGGTTTTGAGCAATGGAGCGAGCTGAAATATTTTGATCGTATCACAAAGCGCGTGGATGACGCGGAAAACTGAGAGTTAAGGATCCCCCCAGGATCAAGTCAGACACGTTTGAAAATTTATTTTTGTACTTAAATTTTGTACATAAATTTAAAATCTTACTTCCAAGCATTGCGTATGGGGAAATTTATTTCGAGGAACATTTCTGGAACCGGAAATAATCCATTTTAACAGCGATGTGTTCACGTAGATACCCTCTGACCACTTTTAATTGTAGTAGCTAAATGAACGGACGTGATGAAGCGAGGGTAATATTTAATGTACATTAGGGAATTACATATTATGATTTTGGTAAATATGTTATACGAATTAAATTGAAGATTTGAATTAAATTCAAAATTGTGTTGTTATTTTAAGTGAGTATTCTGCGATGGTATAATTAATAATGCAACTATTATACATATTTACTATGCATTATACCTGTTACGTTTTATGCTAAAACCTCATTTAATTTTTCTATAGAATGTAAAATTTGCCGCTTATAATTATATATTTTAACAAATCATCTACAAAATATAAGTTTAGTTGCAATTGGTTGCGTTAATAAAACAAGTACTCATTAATTTCTTTATAGAACAGATTCGTAGATTCTTTCATAATCTTTTCTATTCTTTACAAATTTATGGACAAATCATGAATTTATAAATCGAGTTAAAAAATACGCTAATAGCATTTTTATTATCATTTCATGCGACGATAAGAGCACCACAAGACATGCGTTTTTCTGTCGCACTGCCAACGGCCAACGACCTCGCCCGACCTGCTTTAGCGCAAAGAAAACAAAAAATATATGTACAGCGCACACATATGAATAAATGTCATTATTAATTTTCAAATGGCAGATGATCCGCGAAGTACAGACAAGACGGGAGAGATCCGGGATAGTCGGGAGAAAGGTCATGTTTCGGTAAAGGGCTGAGTAAGTCAGGAGATAAATGTACCAGGAGAGCAGAACGACCGAGGAGGTATTACTACCCGGGCGATGCAAGTGCATCGCGGCTGCGGCGCTACGGTCGGCCGCGGCCGGCGCGCGAAGTGCACAAATGTCAGATGCGTTTCTAGGTTAGTTCTGCTGCACCTATTGTGCACGGCGCGGAATGCACGAATAGCTCTATCAACGCTGCACGTATGAAATAGAAAGCTCTAAAGAAAAACTGAGTAATAGGTAAATTACTTTTATATCTATAGCCTTTGTTTTCATTCGTTTTCATTTTCATATTCATACCATACGTTTTTTAGAAATTATTATTTATGTCGCTCAGTACTGACACTCACTAACAAAAGAGTCACAAGAGATTATACTTCAGATCTGATATGAGGTGACTAATCTATATAAACTTTTTATTGCAGTTAAAAACTGTATAAAAAACTTTTAAAAATAATATAAAACATTTGTTCCTTCACAAATTAGTTTCCTAGTTCTCAATCGCAGGGCTAGATTGTGGCTACAGGATCTGCTCGTTATGGCAGATTCAAGTTACCAGGAGAACATGCCGTGTTTTTATTGGACTAATCCATTTACACCAGTAGTAGGTAGAATATTATTGATGTCGCCTACTCACAATAACATTATTCAGATATTCAACCACATCGACAGGAAAAGTTGATAAGAACGGTGAATGCACAAATGAATTAACAAAGATGTCTTTTGATAAATGGTGTACTCGTAAATGTGCACACTTTAAATACCTACATGATTTTGCCATCTTATTACCATTAAAATTTTAAAATATATTCTCGTAGGGCAAAATTGTAAAGCATTATTCGGACTATATGACAATTTTTTGTATTCTTGTGTTGTGAAATCTGAATGAAATACAATAAATTGAGTTTTATTGTTTCGCGATATTTTTTATTGAAAGTAAAATAAACATTTTAGGATTTTCTTAGCTGCTAACAAAATTTTAGAGTTTTGAAAAATTTATTCCACTGCCATGTTTACAATACACAATATAACCAAGAGATGATTTGTAAAATAGAATTATTTTTATACTGGTTATGTCCAACATTCATTTTTATTTCGGAAACAACACTTGACGTGTAGAGTAAGGTTATGGCAGCCACGAATCACCGGATTTCATAAATATTGGGAAGTCAGTAGAGAAAACGCTGCGTTGAATAGTTTTTACACTTTTACATCACATTTAAACTTAATTTATCTTTGGTACACTTGCATTATCTTCGTAATTTATAGTAATTTAAACAAGTGAACGAAGCCGATACCGCTCGACCAGTCCGCCATTTTTTACTAGAGCGATGCACCGCTTGAAGGGATACAGAAGCATATATTCGTCTTGCTCTCTTGCATGGATAATGCATTTACCGTGATGGAGGTGTAAACTTTGCTAGCTCTCCCTTGAAGGAAAATTCATACTTACCTCCTCGAACTTCTGATATTTCCTCGTAATTCTGCTCCTGGTAATTTTATGACGTTTGTATCTGGGGAAACTAAAATTTTTATTTTTCTGAAATGGTTGCGAAAACTTACTTCAATTATCAAGGATTTAATTAGCAGAATTAAGAAGTGTGGAAAGTCAATCTTTTTTACTTTTTTACAAATTATAAAAAAATCAAATAACAAAATATATTTGTAAAGTATGTCATCGCATATCCACATAAATCTAAGACGAATTTTAAAATATTTTTTAATCATCTAAACATCAATTTGAAATATTAATACCGAATAAATTATTTTAATTATTATACCTATTCGGTTTACAATTATGGCATTTTGGGTTTAACGGATTTTGTCGAACAATATAAACTACATTGAGCTGTGCAGGGCCCAAATTATTACCCTTATCGAGTTCTTATATCCTGATACTTTAGCGGTGTGGGTGCAGCATGCATGCACTTTGTCCAACTCAAGTAGCCCCAAAAGTCTCTTTTCCTCCAACGAGTGTTCTCGATCGCTTGGTATATCTTTTGTCTTCTTCGCACCGCCTGTTTTTAAGCAACGGTGCATTGCTGCTATCTCTGTCTGCCGCTTGACGCGACGGCAGTCGCAAAAGTGCATCGATGCATTTTTATCTTCGTTGCTTCATGTTCTCCTGGTTTTTCTGGGTGCAAGTTTTCTGTTCTTGTAGTCAATTTGTTGCATCGACAGCTTCATCAGCGACATCAGACCGACCGGACACGGACGTGTACGTGATGAAACAGTGGCCCTAGGATCTCATTTCTTTTACAGAAGTTTTACACGCACTGCACTTAGAATATTTTGTAATATGTAATTAATTTTAAAATTAAATTCTAGAGTAAACTTACTTACTTACTTACCACCACGTTGGTACCCCGCGGGAGAAAGCAGAGAGAATAGAGCGCTACTAATCTTCTTTCCTGATACATCCTAGCCTCATCCAACATCTAAAAAATCATCAAACGAACAAAAATGGCCACTTGTTGAATTTACGGATTAGTTAATATTTATTTATTTAGTTGTTTCCTCTGGAAAGTTTTCACATTTGCTGCATCCGAGAATGCACATTCAGCATTTCGCGCAAAATCGCCTTCACAAAGTGCAACCAAACGATAGGAGTACAGAAAATGAAGAATGTTTATTTTGCACATGTGCAATTCGAAGAGCAATTTCCCGCCTTCTCCACACCGATGCAGATCGCGAAGTCATCAAGAAAGGGCGGTGACTAAAATATATTCAACCCTCGATTTCCAGACTTCAAAATACGATTCGAAGAAATGTTAAGACACCAAATGCATTTCATTTTATGTATTGCTTCGAAAGAAGACAGAAGTAACTCAAGGTGTACCTCAAGGTGTATAGATCGCGAGATTGTTGGTGTAGGTTAGTGGGAGAGCGACGGGATACAATGTATCCCATCCGCTTTCTGTGCTCCTGGTAGACAAGGAGCGCAAGGTGCATTGCTGCAAGCGGGGCTGACTGCATTTGTTCATATTTCGTGCGCACGTGGCTTTTGGATTATTGATTGCAAAGTGAATTTTGAAAGTTTACAAAAAAGTCTAGCTTTAATGTACTCAAAATATTAAGTTAATCACGGTATATCGTAAACAACAATTATTATGAAGAGAAGGTAGGTAGTTAAGTTTTCTCTTAAATTCAAAATAAGTTAAATTTAAATAATGTTTTATAGTGATCATTGAATTTGGTGAAAAACATTAACTTTGTTTAATAAGTTCAATAATATTTTACTACATAAGTAAGTAACTAACTAACCATTTCAGGTCGTTTCTCCGCAGGAGTACACAGAGAGGATCGAACGCCATATACGTCTATCTTGGCACACGCTTTTGCTTCGGTTACATTCATACATCTTCTCACGCATGTTCTACAGTTAACAGGGCTAAATATAAAAATATTATTAAACTCGTATTGGTAACAATGTTAATGTTTTTTTAAATTTAATTTAATGATAATCATGATTAATCTGAATCATGATCATGAATCAGTGCTAGCCGCCTAATCCATCAATAATATAAATATTGTTTCATAGTTCAACGACTCTATTAACTAAGCGCTTTTAAGGTAAAATTCACGAAAATGGCGGTACATAAATTATTCAATGTTATTAACATATATGTATTTCAGTTGAAGGATTCAAGCATCCGACTTCTGACCTTTACACAGATATCCGTAGTGAAATTTTCTAGAACTGATCTAGAACATCAAGACAACCAATTGAAAATTATTTTATTTTATTCTTTAAACTAGCTGCAACCCATCAAAAATGACGGAACGTCGGAAACGTCTTTATTGTATCTTTTTGGCGGTTCACGGAGAGGCGGCCGTAGCAACATGGACAGAGCGGCCGGTTCGGGTTTGCTGGCCCGGGGTTCAAGCCCCATCTCCGTTTAATTTGTTTTTTAGCCGTGAATTCGAACGAAATTACGGACGTTACACGGACGGACAATGAAATTATTGTTTGATTGGCTAATGTACAGTGAAAAATCTTCATTTTATGTTTTACATTGTTGTAAATCAATATAGTTATGGAGTAAATATTACCAAATAAAAATAAATGGTAATTAAATACATTTATGTTTATGCACTTGTTTGTCTTCGAGTGAGAAGTATTCGCCGCCAACTACTATCAGCGTAATGCTAATAAATGTTCAGTTTTGTCTCCCATCAAATCACAAAACATACTATGGAATTCCCAGACATCGGAGTTCAATAGAACAAACAAATAATTGGCATTTGCAGGCGTCATCTGACTGTCCATCCCACAACCGTACTATGTTATCCCAATGTACGTATATTACCCGTGTGTTTATTTGCAGCAATCCATTTAAATTCACTCCCCAAGAAATGAAACTGCCACAAATGTAAATTTAAATGTTTTTACGCACATAAAGTGTCACCCACATATAAGCGCACCCAACTCTTACCCACTTACTTTGCGATCGGAAAATTATTGCCATAAACAACGAGGCGCTCCCGCCATTACTGAACGCGTGGTCGCCATCTTTAATGCATTTCTGTATCAAAGTGCATGAGTTTGGTCGAAGGCCAGACGCCCGACGAGTGCACAAATTATTATTCCAATTTATTTTGATATAAATTATTGAAAATTGTAAAACCATGACGATATTACAGTCACGCATGCGCGAAAATTATTTTACTTCCACATTTAATGAAAATTAAAAATTTAATTAGTTTGTTAAAATATAAAATTGTACAATATAAAACTGTACGATATAAAATAAGTCAACAATTATTATGAAATGTATATTTAGTGTCAAACAAAAATACTAATTAATAAAAATACTAAAACTAAATTAATTAATATATTCGTAAATCCAATTAAGCCTTTAAGGCCCGAATACAGAGTCAATACTTAAATGATTAAAGCGTACTTTAACCTTTAAATCATTAAGTAGGTTTTGACCCTGTATTCGGGCCTAACATTAGTTAATTTTTTTAAAAGTTTTTCGAAATCTCCGAAAAACAATAAATATTTTAAAGTGACAAAGTACCGGACATCCATAGAATTATTCAATTATAAATATGACTGCTTTATTAAATAGGTTTACCTTATTAAAAGGGTAACCGACGTAGGAGTATAAATGGCGAGAATAATTTTAATGTTAATAAATATTTCAGCTTTGCAAATGTGAATTAGGGTATTGAGAAATAACTTTTGATTATTACTTTAAAGATATAAAGACTTTCCAAATAATTAATTGAATTGCATTGAGTTTTTCACTTCTTTTTGTTTTTTGGTGTATTGTTCAAATTAATTTTCACTTGTGCAGATTTCTGACAAGTTTTCAAGTTAATATAATCTAAAAAGATTAAATAGAGAATAAAAATAGTCTTGCGTAAAAAACACTACATTTGTGTAGCAAAAAACAGAATATTTTAGAGAAATATATGATATTTCAATAAGTCACACCGAGAATCTTCCGGTTTACGAATGATTCATTAGATTCGTAATTTTCCAGTTTGTTGTTTTTTTAATTCCGTTTCGCTCGCAATCGTATTTTTCTTAGTTTGACTGCTTTAGTGATCATGTGGGATCGGCATGACTATTGAGCTTATACATCGTCAAATTTATCACTTCGTTATGCTTTTACACGCAAAGCAAGCGTAGTTAGTGGTAACTACTATAAAACAAAATATATTTTTAAGAATATATTTTTGTTACAATGCTTCTGTTATTTGAATTTTGTTCTTGTTAATGGGCACTAATTTAATGAATGCTATCTATAGCTATAAAACTCAATGTCTGTCTGTCTGTCTGTTCTCTATACAAATCCACACCGTTTGTCCGATTCGATTCAAATTTTACATACTTGTGCTTTGGGACCCGGCGGGTAACATAGGCAATATGTACCCCCTATTCTCATACCCCTTCCCCTCCCCACTCATATTTTGGATGCAAATCTGTACCGTTTGACCGATCGGACTCAAAATTTGGAAATTTATTCTTAAAGACTCGGCGGGTAACATATGCGACATTTCCCACCTCTTATTTTAACCCTTCCCCTCCGCTGTTATATTTTCGATGCAAATCTGTACAGTTTGACAGATCGAACTTAAAATCTGGAAACTTATTTTTAAGGAAGCGGCGGGTAACATATGCGGCATTTTCCCCCTATTCTTTTAACCCTTCTCCTCCGCTGATATATTTTCAATACAAATCTGTACCGTTTGTTCGATCGGTCTCAAAATTTGGAAACTTATTCTTTAGGACTCGGCGGGGAACATAGGAAATATTTTCTCCCTATTTTCATACCCCTTCCCCTCCCCCTGACATATTTTCGATGCAAATCTGTACCATTTGACCGATCAAACTCAAAATTTGGAAACTTATTCTTAAGAACTCGGCGGGTAACATAGGCTATATTTCCTCCCACCCCTTTTAAATTTTCTCCTCCCCCTGATATATTTTCGATGCAAATCTATACCGTTCGAATCAAACCTTTGTTTCCCCCCACAAATTTATTTTCAACCTAATCCTTAACCCGTGCAACGCCGGGTACGAACAGCTAGTTTTTTTTTTTTTTACAGAACAGCGTAATATTTTTGACAAGTATCTCTTACTTTTCTAGTTTTGTTTTTCATCAGGTGAAAATATTTTATTGTGGGTTTTACGCCGCGCGTCGATTTTTTATAGCCCTGAATGCACACTGAAATGTCCTGAAAGCTTGCGAGAGGACCCAACTCACGGCAGAACAACTCAGAATGAATGTTATTTTTTGGTTTCTCTTATTGTGGCATAAATATAAAAATAAATATTTAGTTTTGTGAAAACATTTTATCTATCTTTAAGATAATCGCAGTTCTCATGAAGCTAAGATACTTTGTAACAAATCACTTTAAAGTATAAATTCGTTTAATGAATTTACTTAAATTAAAGTGATTAGTTTGGACTACATATTTATTTGCAACAACTTTTTACTCCATTTATATTAACTCGTGGCGTCTGCTTGCTTGCTTGCCGGCTTGCCGTCGAAAAAATTTTGGATCGATTTTTGACTCTTTTTCCGTGATCCAATCGAGCTGAAACTTGGCAAGTAGACTCGTGGCGACGATCAAGATCTATCGAATTTCCGTTAAAAAAATTTAATAATTATAGTATAATTTCGGATTTTTAGAAATTTTTAAATTTTAAAAAATTGGAATCATTAGAAAAGTTTGCTTACTAGCAACGGCGGCCCGATAACGTCGCGGAATATTTTCTAAATTTGAATTACTCCGTCGGTATCCATAATAGGTACTTCACTACGAATTTCGAAAATCTAAATTGTCTGACAAATGTTTTTAGAATTTAATCTTCAAAGCGTGAAGTGTCTTATCAAAGCTCAAAACATCTGACATTTTAGAAATATATTAAATTACTGTAAGTTTAGTGTTATGTTATGTGTTTTAATTCGTCTTTAATTGTTATATTTTGCAAAGAAAGGGAGTATAATAAAAACTTGGTTTTTATGGGTTAGTTTTTTAAAGAGCAACAACTGTGGCCGTTGATATAGGGTGAAAATATTGCCCTTAATAGACTTGTGAGTTTTCCCTAGTTGTGTGGTTCTTACGAAGGCACTGGGATGAAGTGGAAGCGGGCAGTTTATAAGTCAGAGCCTGCACGACTGGCGCGGTCTGGTCGCACGTAACCTTGACACATAGCCGGTCGTTGCACTTGCACTTTATAAATACACCGAGATGCAGTCAGAGCGATGCGCTATGACTGCAGCTGCGAGGGGAGGCGGCGGGAGCGCATGAAGCGGAGGAGAGCGAGCATTGCATCCGATACATTTAACCCGTCCGCCCGTGACGAGCTTGGAAACTAGTTTTGTAGCTCTTCAATAAAAGGCGCTCATTCGGATTCGCTGCTCGGATGAACGCGGAGAAAATGTTGTATGTTTTCTACATATTCATTTTATGTCATTCGAATTTTTGAATCCGCACATTGGGCGGAGGCAATGCAGAATGCACTCTCTCTGACTGGCGTTCCGTTTTAATGATGATTATTTTTTTATCAGTTACGGCCTTATTGTAGTTGTGCATTTTTCATGAAATATTCAATATTGGTGTTAATTTAATATATTTTATTATTCAGGAAAAAAGTTAACTTTTATTAATATCGTTTATTTAAACTGCAGCTGCACATTAGATTTGAACGCAATTTAATCACTAGGATGCAAGTCATCGAAAACCCAATGATTTTTTCCTTACATCAGTGAATATTTAAAAAACTAACTCATGAAAACCAAGTTTTTATGACACTCTCTTTCTTTGTAAATTAAGTTTACCATCATGTAATTAAATAATTGAATGACTGAAAATCACACATATCTATCTAGACAAATATCTATGTCAAAAATCTCTAAAAATAACTCTTTATTATTTGATTTCTTCCCAAAAAACCGAAGTGTGCTGTCATTTTTTTTTCTAAATTCGTAGTGAAGTCCCTATTATGCCTACCATCGGAGTAATTCAAATTTTAAATATTCCGTGACGTTATCGGGCCGCCGGCGCCGTTGGTAGTAATCAAACTTTTGTGATGATTCCAATTTGAAAAAAACATTAAAATTTCTAAAAATCCAAAATTATACTATAATTATTATAATTTTTAACAAAAATTTGATAGATCTTTTTGATCGTCATCACGAGTCTGCTTGCAATGTTTCAACTCGATTGGATCATGGGAAAAGGGTCAAAAATCGATCCAAAGTTTTTTCATCAAGAAAACAAGCAAGCAGACGCCACGAGTTAAAAGAAAGGAAATAAAAAGGGAATAAATAATAGCTCGTTGTAAAATTCAAATTATATAATAATTCGTTATAAGACTCAACTTTGTTTTAATAATAATTAATTCCTTACTTTGGGAATAAAAATGCATCAAAATTATTCAGACAGTTGTTTGCATCATCTTCACGTTCACTGCATCGGTGAATGGTAGAAGATATCAGGAGCACATAAGTTGACAGAGGTGAGGTTGTTGCGCTTTACTGAGAAATGTGCACTCGCCAAATGCATTGCAATGCGTCTTGAGCTTGATTCAGAACTGCTGCAAGCCATCAAACGAGAACACGTGCTTATAAATCTATTTTTATGTATCAAATAAAAGCATTATACATAGATATATAATATTATTGTTAAAGCTGACGAAATTATTAACAAAAAGTGACGATTTTATTAAATAATATTACATAAAGTAATTTATGCTCCTAATTTGCAAATCCTAATAATAAAAAGTCATATTAATTATATAAAAATATTATTATAATTGTTCAAAGTAATGAAATATTTTAAAATATAAGTAAATCACAATTGAGGTGGCTTGGACATGTGTTAAGAGTGCCAGAAGAACGAATACCAAGAAGAATACTCCTGGCAACCCCGGAAGGAAGACAGCCGGTGGGTCGCCCCCGATTAAGCTGTGAGAGGCAACAGAAAAATGTTTTCGAAAGTAGAATGGGTGAGAAGCAGCGCAAGACAGGGGAACATGGAAACATCTCGTCAAATCTTTGGGCCCCCGACCCTACTACGACAAGGGGATGAAGATGAACGAATGAATAAGTAAAATAAATATATTATATACGGGTAGGAATACCAATTCCAAGGATACAATTATTTTTAAAAAATTAGAGGGGCCTACTCAAATAAACTGTGAACATTATGACCACAACATTCTGACTGATCAAATGACCTCAGCGGAATTTTAGTAAGATTTTATAACTGTTCCAATTTATACTTAAAATTTTTATTCAAATAAATAAAAGTTACAAAAAATTAGTTATAATTCCAGCGGTTTACGGACAGGCAGATTCCAAATTATGATAGTTGATAATTCGGATTTAATTTATCCTGAATAATATTAAAAAGTTATACTATATGTAAAGCGTAATACTAGCAACACGTCTAGATATATGTTTATCACAAGCACAAAGATACCACTTGTGTACAAAAATATATAATTGGAACTATACGTCTCTTTATACAGGATTATTTGTAAAACATTAATAACCTCGCAGGACTATACTCCTGCCTTGATTATGAGTCGAAAATGTTCGAGCTATCATGACCTAATATCAATAGTTATGGAGATAAGTGACATCAAAGTTTGCATTTTTTCTCAATATTTCACACTTATTTTTTTTGTAAAACGTTGGACTATCAAAACAGTAACTAATATCAATTACGAAAAATTAATTTGTTTCAATACAAGTTAAATAAAATGATTAATACCCTGAAAAAATTCCAATTGGAATATTTTCCAATTGGAATTCGAAGGTTTTTATTTTTTTATTTGACTTGTATTAAAGGGAATGAATTTTTCATACTCGATATAAGTCACTGTGATGATAGTCCAACGTTTTACAAAAAGTAAGACGGAAATATTGAAAAAAAATGCAAACTTTGATGTCGCATATCTCCTTAACTATTGATATTAGGTCATAATAGCTTGAACATTTTCGACTCATAATCATGGCAGGAGTATAGTCCTGCGAGGTTATTAATGTTTTCCAAATAACCCTGCATTTTTCTTAAGAAGTGAAATTTCCTAGATATACGATACAAAAATATCCTTTTCTGATCCATTTGGGTGTTTTAAAATAATCATCTTTTAAGTCGTACAAGCACGGGTGCTTTATACAATTATAAATGTAGAATGCAAAAGAAAGTTGACTGAGCGGGAGAACGTTTATTGTATTAATAACTCTGTAAACAGTCGCGATTACACCTCCTTGAGTGTCGTACTCTCCTGGTAGCTGTACCGAGTCTAAGGTTTGGCGTCCCCCGACGCACGCACCCCGGGCAGTTAAATCGATTTCCATTAGGGCCCAAGATTTATGGGCCCGGTGGCCCAACAAACAGTACTTACTCCCATGGCTGACATTCGCGTGCTTTTCAACTAGGCTGCGGTTAAACTTTTTACGGCATAAAAATCTTGTGTTTAATATAATTTCCTAACCTGAAAACGGAAACGATTTTTTCCGTCATCTGGCCAAAATAAAATTAATATATCACAACAATAAAAACTTGCCAAATGATACGGAATAAAATAATTTATCACATTGACCTATGACACCCTCGATGATCTCTAAATGATTAAATTTTCAATCCAGCTAACATATGCTACAAATCTAGAAATCAAAGTTTTATATGTTTAATATTTCATAAATATTTTTATACATTAAAGGAAGTCTCCTAACCCAATAAAACAAGAATAATTGTTAATCAATTTGGTGGCAAGATAAAAAAATATCCTTAAAATTATCCGAAAATAAAATTATGTTTTGCAGCAAAAATGTAGAAAGATTTCATAAATAATATAGTACAGAGGTTATCTTACGTATGATCGTGGTAGGTAATACAAAAAACGAATAGGTAGGTGCCATCTTGTCCCAATTTTCATATCTACCTTAGAGCAGCAAAAAACATTAATAAATTGTCTAAATCGACGATTTAAAAAAAATATACTTATATATAATAATTTATAGTTTAGTGGTGATAGCTAAGAATGTTTAAATGTTCCAGAAAATGACTGAAATAGTGACACATCTTTATTATTTGCTTGGTGCCGTTTTCGAGGTGTGACCACATCCTCTCCCGCCCTTTCCCCACCGGCGAAGGTTGTGGCCAGGTTCATGGCCAAGGCCGGCGGTCACACTTTCTTTATGGGCGAAAACAAGCTCCGACCCCGTTTACAGGTGGGCTGTCAAAATGTTGACTGGTGAAATTATTGTTTGACTACTGATCGTTCATATTTACCAATGTAAAGCGTCTCAATTTAAATAAGGTCATTTAAAACCAATTCTAATAAGTAATTATTCTCCCTTTTACTTCTTAAATGTGTCTCTGCACAGATATAAAATTCTCCCACATCTCTATTCTCCCTTTTACTTCTTAAATGTGTCTCTGCACACACATAAAATTCTCCCACATCTCTATTCTCCCTTTTACTTCTTAAATGTGTCTCTGCACAGATAAAATTCTCCCACATCTTTATTCTCCATTTTACTACTTAAATGTGTCTCTGCACACATATAAAATTCTCCCACATCTTTATTCTCCATTTTACTACTTAAATGTGTCTCTGCACACATATAAAATTCTCCGCATCTCTATTCTCCCTTTTACTTCTTAAATGTGTCTCTGCACACATATAAAATTCTCCCACATCTTTATTCTCCATTTTACTACTTCAATGTCTCTGCACACATATAAAATTCTCCCACATCTTTGTTCTCCCTCTTACTTCTTAAATATGTCTCCGCACACGCATAAAATTATCCCACATCTTTATTCTCTCTTTCACTTTTTAAATGTATCTATCCACACATATAAAATTCTCCCACATCTTTATTCCCCCTTTTACTAATTAAATGTGTCTTTGCAAACATATAAAAAAAATTACCTGTAAATATTGGATTCAAAGCGAGTGGTAATCAAGAAATCTTTGAAAATAAGATTAATTTTGAGTGAGTTGAATTAATACAGCGAATCGAGTTATAATATATGTCGGGTCCCAAGGAAGATTGCTGAAATGACACTAATGTTACAATACTGTTCATAGTTTTACCTTATTTTTGTCGGCGTACTCTTCGTAGAGCAGTCACTTCATTATCATGAAGACAGACATGGTGACAGACGATCCAGTAAACATTATTCGGTGTCATCTGCATGATCTGCGACAATTTTCCGAAGCGAGCCACATCACTAGATCTTTTTGGAGATCTTTGGACACCTGATAATAACTTGCCACCAATTTGACATAAACATAATATATGTCTTAGAATGCATTGCTGTGTATTTTATCATTTCTGTATTCATGGTGAACGTCATATTAATTTTATTTTAATAATATTTTGTACGAATTATCATTCTTGTAGGTCCTACTCGTCGAAAATATATGAGGCGAGTGTTGAAGGCAACAGGAATAGAGGGCGTCCGCGAAAGACCTGGCATGATCAGATACTACAAGTATTTGAGGATGGCCCTGTTAAAAGCCACAAAAACCGTAGAACTTGTATGAGAAGATGTATGAATGGTGTGCCAGGATAGAAGAGTGTGGCGTTCAATCCTCTCTGCTTACCCCTGCGGAGAAACGGCGTGATGGTTAGTTAGTTAGTTACTCGTCGATATTTAAATTATTTTAGAAAATACTCGTTCGATGGTTATCTCGTTTTCTCCCTTACAATCCATGTATGTAATAGAAGCATGTAATTAGTTATTACTTATAAGTTCTTTTTAGAGACATTATGATTAAATTTAATATTAGCGTTATAATTAAAATCCTAATTTAAATGCAGTTCAAATGAGCCGTGAAGGTTACATAATTACATGGTCAGTTTTGTAGTAGGTAGGTATATAGTTACTAAAAAATATAGACATATTTATACAATTTCTGACAATATTCATCATGACCATCTTCATATCCTTGTTCTAGTAGGGTCGGAGGCCTAAAGACTCGACAAGGTACTTCTGTGTTTCCCTGTATTGTGCTTCCGCATGATATCCTGTTCGCATACACTGTTTTGATTGTTGCTCCTCCCAGTTTAATATGGAGAAACCCATCAGTCGCCTTTCTTCCGGGGTCCCAAGAGGATACTCCTTGGTAAACGTCCCTCTGGCATTCTTAGCACATGTCCAAGCCACCTCATTTGTAATTTCTCTGTATGTAGGAGTAGGGGCTCCATGCAGAGTGTGTGCCTTATGTTGGCACTGCTCACTCTGTCCACCAGTGGGATTCCCGCTACTCTCTCTTAATAAACTGATCTCGGCAGCCTCGATTCTTACATTCATTCTCTGATAGGATCCAAAATTTGATGGCCATGTATTAGGATGGGCCTGTATACATGATGAAAACAGTCAGTTTTTTCTTGACGCTTAATTCGGATTTTATTATCACCGCACTATATTGAGAACGGAGAACGCCGGCCGATTATTGTATTTATTTCACTTTCTGCCTCCCTTCCCTAAATTCCTCCTCAACGTATTTGAATCTGTCAACTTACTTCAGCTGTCTGTATAATGATTGAGCAATGCTCTTGGTCTCTTCCTACGACCATTACCTCTGTTTTGCATTTGCAGTGCAAATCTTCATCTCAACTTGAGTACACTCTTCATTAAGAAATCCACTTTTGTAGGTCCTCTTGAGTGGGTACCAGCCTCGCTATATCATCCGCGAAGTGTAAGGAATCGATTCCCACATAAAGGGCGAACAGGATTGGTGAAAGTGGGCAACCTTGTCTCAATCGTATTCAAATATTGAGAAAATTAGAACGATATAAGTTATCAGTATTTCAGGTTCACGCGGTGAAAGATATATTTTTTAATGAAAACTTTTTCGTTCTATAAATGTAATTAATTAGATTTCTAAAACAGATCTACAAAACAAAAGCAGAATTTTTCATATCATAGTCACTCTGAAACAGTACCTGGCGGTGACCGGCATGAGATGTAGCCGCTGATTTGGTGGTGGAGGACTTTGTTAGTTACTTCCACAACCGATTTTGTAACATACATGTTTGAGTTTTAAAGATTGAGTGCCAAATAGAAGGATCCGCTTCAGTGATTATCTAATTATCAGGAATTATATTAGCAATGCCAATTTTAATATTTGTTTTATTTCGGCAACAGATTGTTGATCTAGCGCATTGCATATAAATTTTAATTTCATAGTGCAAGGCAAACCTACGCGTGGTTGCTACACAAATCTAGTAGGAGTTTAAAATGTTATTTGTAAAATTGAAATACACGTAGATAGATAATTGCTAAGTAAAGTTTTTTTTAAATATTCAATTTGTAAACTTGCAATGTAATTGAACTATTTCAGTCTTTTTATGCCTTCCCCATTTAACTATGCAGCCGTCAGTTACCATATGTGCCCTGTAATGAAATATCCTCACGCTCCCGAGTTGCGCCCCTAGTTTCTGAATGATAAACGATTAAGGAATAAACCAGAGGGTGTAAAAAGCCCTAAATACCTCGACCGTGCCCGTCGGAAGAAGAATTTTGTTTTAGATTTTGTGGACTATAATATGACTTTGAGAAAATTTACATAGAAATTTCACTAACGATTATATAAATTTCAAATTTATCAAGGCGCTGCCTGCTGGATATTTAAAAAAAGTTAGTATAGGTCGACAACAATCAAAAGACCATTCCCTAGCTTTGTCCGGTAAGAAGAAAGCGGGGGGAAAGTTGCCTGGCAAGCCCTATTACAAGCCTCAATATGATATTCCAAATAAATATATATTTTTTAGTTTAAAAAAGGTTGTTTACTTACTGGAAAAACTTCTTTTGTGTTCATTTTTTGCATCGTAAGAACACATTTTTTAGCGCACATTTTTTTGAATGCGGTCTAGCTATAACAATGTTCATCATTGCAATTTAACCCTGACATATACAAGATCTGTAGACGGGAATACATCAACTTGTCGTAGTCAATTAACATTTTTTTATTGTGTAGATCATAATAACTAATATATGGCTTAGATGTCGTCTAGACATAAACTCAGAAGACGGAGGTTTAATATTTCAGAACGTATATTTAATATTTTATCTAAACCTTCTTCGGAATCTCGGTGGTCGCCTATCATCGAGGTACCTCCACGCGTCTCTGTCTCCCCCGCTGTTTCGGTGACTGCAGTTTGCTATAGACCAAGTCTCCCTCCACGCAGGTCTGCATCCGATTCATCCGGCCCTGCCTGGGGCGACCCAGCAAGCGCTCTCCCGGGATCCGCCGGGATACTTGGTTGTTCGTTGGGGTAATTTTTCCTCTGGTACTTTGATTACATGTTTAAGAGAGTTCATCTGGGATCTCCAGTATTTAAAGGAGCAAGGGTTTCATTGCGATGGTCTTTCTAATTGATGATGATGATGATGTTTAGATAACTTATATAGCGCCGTTTTCGCGAATACTCACCTCAAGGGCGCTTTACCTACATAGAAAAATTATCTTACAAAACAACTTACTGCTAAATAAAAACTTATTTACTATTACTTATTCACTATGTGGCATGAAAGAAATGGAATTAAAATTGAATACTATAATAGTTGGGAGTGCCTGAAAGAATTAGGTGTTTTCGCGGAGTGCACAATAGGAGTGGAAAACATTAGCTAGTGTTGTTGTGGTCAGATTCTATAGGTTTTTATAGGATTGTCTAAATAAATGCGTCTTAATTTGTTTTTTGAACTGTGATAAGCTGTCTGTTTGTCTCAGTTAATTAGGTAGTTTGGTCCAGCCACCGCGAAAGCACGGTCACCGAAATTAGTTTTGTGGACGCGATTTACTTCAGCTAACCTATTTGTATTAGATGTTAATGCCGAGCGAAGTGTTAGTTGTCTATTATTTGCGGAGAATGGAATGCAGAAGTCGGTTATGTATTGAGGGACCATATTGTGCTATTCACAATATGGTGAGGCAAAGCTTATATACAATCCTCTCTGGACATTTAAGCCAGTGAAGGTTTTGAAGATGGTTTGAGATGTGCGCAAACTTTGAAACGCCGGTAATGAGTAAGTGAGGAGCATCTCACTTAGTCACATAATGTCCCCAGGAGGTCCAGCTGCTTGGAATGTCGAATCGAATCGAGAGGATGGCGAGGATTCATCTTTGATACTCATCTGTTAAAATAGGCGCTTCCTTTAGGCGATTGCTTTATACCTTACCCCTCAGGACCCTGGAGTTAAAATGCTGATATAATGAGATATTTTCAGTCGTTAATGGATCTTTTACGTTGAGAGTTTGTTTCTTTTTATCTTAGTCAAAGAAAGGAGACAATTATTATTGTAATCTATTTTGGCTGCCTCCCCTAGTGTCGGCGAGGAGCGAGCCAAGTTATTTTTAAATGGAAATGTCGGCCGGATCCTCTTTATATCTATTGAAATAGATTGTACCATGTGCGACACCGCAGCTAGCGTGGTATTCTTCGGGCAGGGGTGCGTGCTTGATATAACACCCATCGATTATTACACCTTTTTTATTTACCGGACTACTTTTTTTTCTGAGACACATATCGGTCAGTATCAAAGTCGGTAATTTTCCGTTGTTAAGACATATTTTTAAGAATTAACGCTTGTAATGAATGAGAAATACATTTAATAAAATAATAAAATTAATGAATCCAAGACTTTATAATCGAAAATACTGTCGCTTTGAGAAATACATAACCTAAGTATAGGGATGAGGTAGAGGAAGGGCGCAGGATGAAAAGTAATCCCCAGCGATGTGGAAAGGGGCCACATTAAAAAATCAAACTATTGATAGTTACATCGTATACTTACTAAATTAGATATTACTCATTGAGCAATAAATATGCTTTCTTGGGTTTTTCATCAGATTGTATTTCAATTTTGTAACCATACGTATATTATAAGTTAATTTTTTTTCAGTATTTTTTATTATTGGTTTTTAGTTTTATGTAAAAGATATTCACAGTCTCCTTAACTAGATCAAAGTCTGTGGAAATAAGTTAGGTTAGGTTCCTTAGATAGACGGAAATATATTTTTAATTATTCAATTTATCTGTAAATTACGTTTTTGCGCAGTTTAATAATAAGGTTAATTTTTAAATCCGAATATAGCAACTTGCCACAGTTATTTCCCGTGTGTCCATATATACTTTCTTTCGTAATCTTAATTCAAGTGTGCTGCATAAATTTATGGCTATATCATTCATTATTACATTTTACTTAATATAGTTTGTACGCATAAATTAGTGATGACGTCATACGTCGCATAAGGACAAATACTTCGAAAATTTAAGATGAATAATAAATTAACAAGCACGTCATTTTTTACAATTTCAATTTCAATTTCATAATTTAATATTTTAAAATACAAATTAGCGAAAAATATTGATATATTTCCCACGTAAGAAAGTACTTCAATCCTTTATTACTAATTTTTTTATGCTTCTGTTCATTAACCAATTTTGCGAGCCCTGTCATTGATAGCGTGTCATTGACCCCGTTGCAGTGCCAGTGACCTCAATGCTTGTACCACCGACATTTCTGTAGAGCGCCGTCTCGCTTCAACCGCGAACAAATGTTGCGCCTCTCCCTTTCGCGCGCTAGCCGTGGCGAATCCTCCGCCGGCGCTTGCGAATCGGTGCAAGCTCGGTGCAGGGCAGGAGGACTATCGCTACTCGATATCAATCGATATTTTTGGGTTAACACGACATTTCACAGATGTCGACTAGTACATTAAACTTGTAGACTTGTACAGGGCTATATGAAAACATTAATAACCTCGCAGGACTGTATTCCTGCCTTGATTATGAGTTGAAAATGTTCAGGCAAATCAAAGTTTGCATTTTTTTTTCAATATTTCTGATTTATTTTTTGTAAAACGTTTGACTATCATTACAGCAGGCGAGTGCAGTGGGAACAAGAAGCACGACTTTTATTTAGCCGTATATATTTGGGAAAAAAAAAAGAAATTAAATATTTATCTGGCGTAATATTATGAAATATGAAAATCTGAATAAAATTTGAATTATTGTGATAGGAATATTACGAGATATATATCTTATTTCGGTTTATTTTCAAAATGTATGCTTAGGAATAAGTCATGTTTCTTGTTCCCAATGCACGCCTCTGCATTACATTAACTTATATCGATTATAAAAAATTCATTCCTTTTAATACAAGTCAAATAAAATAATAAAAACCTTCGAATTCCAATTGGAAACCATTCCAGTTGGAAATATTTCAGGGTTTTTATAATTTTATTTAACTTGTGTTGAAACTATTAAATTTTTCGTAATCGATATAAGTTACTTTAATGAAAGTCCAACGTTTTACAAAAATAAGTCAGAAATATTGAAAAAAAATGCGAACTTTAATGTCGCATATCTCCGTAACTATTGATTATAGGTCACGATAACTTATACATTTTTGACTCATAATCAAGGCAGGAATATAGTCCTGCGAGGTTATTAATGTTTTACAAATAACCCTGTATAGAGCGAGGTTGTTTTTCAGGGGAATATCTTTGTTTGTCTTACAAAAACAACGACTTCGATAAGTCCGGACATGTCATCTCCTATCCTTGTTGAGTTCCTTTTGTTTTCGGGAAACTTCTATGTTATTTGGATCCTACTGGTTCTTTTACTAGATCGAAATGCTTCATACAGACATCCCCATCACAATTGACACTCTCACTTGCAGTGAGTTTAAAGCTTTGCTACATTATTTGGACATTATTACGGAAATTAGGGATTTAAAATTTTAATCTCATATATTTAATTTAACACTTAATCTGATAAATGAATCTGGAAAATATGATTTACTAATTGTTAACATTCTTATAAATATCAAAAACACTATACGTTCTGTATATCGCCTTCTGATGATCAGGTGAAGGAATATGATGTTATATTAGTAAAATATAACAAAATGATTGTCGTAGGAGATTCTTTCATTAATTTATTGGATAGTGACTCTATTCCAACCTTTTTTACTAACGTGTAATAGAGTTCAGCAACTACAAAATAATAAATCAATTAGATAATTTTCATGCAACCAGAGTGACAGATGGGACGAATACTTTGATTAATCGTGTTCTATATAGCTCCACAAGAAACGCTTTTTTATTAATTTTTCAAGTGGTTAGCCAGGTCTAGATCATAATCTTTTAAATATAAAAATAGAAACAAACTTTCATATTTTTTGAGAAAAGAATTGCAAACCAGGACCTACATCAATGCCTTGTTATAAATAGTATTATTACCATGTAAACAAACAATGACAATTATAACTACAACTAAATTAACAACAACTTCTATAAAGTGTTATCGGATAAAAATTGACAAAGGATGGATAACTTCGTACTTAATGGAAATGAATATCTTCAGAAATAAACTGTATTCTTTGCGAAAAAATCAAGATGCACCAAAACCTCAAAAATAAATACAAGCATTACAAAAATAAAGTACGAAATGAAATAAGAATGGCCAAAAAATGGGTAGAAACTAAAATAAAACATGCCAACTGGGACGGTAAGTGTCAACTGGGGGGTAAGAAATTTTGGAAAGTAATAAACGAGTACTTCGGTCAATGTGAAACACTTAAAATGGATCAATAATAATAAATATATTGAAAATAACGAATTTTCCGGCTGTCTAAACATTATAATATAAATAGATGTAACCCGTCAAAAATGACGGTACTTTTACATGTCGGTTCCTAAGGAATAACTATTTATTTATTTTATTAAAAATTTTTTTTCGAAAAAAATTGGCAGACAAACAGACAGACGGATGGACGTACAGACAGATAACGAAATTATTGTAATTGGAATACTGATTCACAAACCGGATAGTAAATAGTCGGGTGGTAACTATCGAACATTTATTAGCTTATTAGCTTAGCAAAACCCTAGGATAATTTACAAACACGCATATATCAGCATTGAAATATGTCTTATTCTTTTTATATCGAACTCTTTTAATAATTAATAACGCAAGCCCGCATGATTCATGCGTATTTCTAATAAAATAATTCTATAATCGTCTGCCACTCTGTTACCTCACAGTATTAATAAAAAATAAAGCTCTCAGTATATTTCTCTTTTGTTGAGCTTTATTTCTTTCTAGGTAGGTACATTATTCCCACATGTTCAAAAATAGTTTAATTTGATAAGAGAAAGTAGGCGTAGGTAGGCACTATCAAGTATTTTGTGTAAATTTGAGAAGAAAAAACTTTGGTTAAGTAGTCATGCTGCTCGCCTAGTGATTCGATGGTCGGTAGTTCAAGTCCCATCTTAGGACACTAGTAAGTAACTTCTATTTTCATAGCGTAGGTGGTTAGTTAAGTTTGAAAATAGTAAAAATATTGATATGGCACGTATTCTGTGTGTGCTCTATTAAAAAATTGACGGGTTTTCACGCGGTGCTGTTATTCCCGCCTCCAAAATGAGATAAAATCCAGACTGCTGTCCAGAAATACTACAATGCAAGTGTAAAAAATGCTCACTAGATCAGTGTTTACATAGGCATCTGAGATATGAGTACTAAGAGGAACGAGCGAGCTCTGAGTTTTGAGGAAAGTTTTCAGGCGTACCTTTAGACCGATTCTAGACAATGGATTTTGGCGCAGACGCTATAAAAATGAGGTCTATGCTTTGTAAGGAGCTAAGCATGACAAAAGCGTAGCTATTGATTCTCTTTCTCTATCTGACATAAATTTGCATGTTCAACCCCGTATAGGAAACCCGGAGTTCTTTATAATAAGCCAGTAACACCAATAATGTTGGTTACTTTTCTCCCGTCACAAGGTTGTGTATTATGCTGACCCTAACATTGATCCTGATATTCTTGCAGATACCTTATCATCGTTCAAAAACTCACTCATACACAACATCCACTTTCTAAACGATGAGCTGAACCTATAGATCCATTAAATCAATTATTTATTAAATACTAATCGCACTATATTCAAACACTAAATATACAATACACATAAATGTACATGTAAAATATACTTAAATGCAAAAATACATGTTACTAGACAAGTGCCGAAGACACTTGTAATTGGGATAATGGGCATAGTCTTAATTTATAATGTTTTATTATCATGTACCTATTATCCTGTTAGTGTATCTAATAAATATTTATTTATTTAACGCCCTTATCGGCTTTTACAAATATACAGAATATAAATTTAAAAAATAGCATAAGACAGATAAAATAATAATACAGAAAAACATAACACAGATAAAATAATAATACAGTTGAAGGTACAAATAATAATAGTTAAAAGGTTAAATAATAATACAGAAAAATTTATTATCCATTTCTATTTCGTTGAGATGCAAAGAATTGTATCAGTTTTGTCCTATACACAGTTATATTATCAGCAAAAATGTCAGCCGCCTCTGCCTGTTCATTCCCTAATGAGTGTAATCTGGGAATTACAGACTTTACTAATGCATTAGTTCTGACATTTCCACTATAATATAATAATGCACTGTGTCTTGATGACCCCAATGGGGCATATAAGTCGATCAGACTAACAATCTGGGGGCAACCAATCATGCCATTTATGATCCTATAAAGAAATATTAGGTCTGTCCGTAATATATATAAAAATGTAATATATAAAAAAAAAAACATTTATATAATTGGGAAGACTTCAATGAAGAGAATGGCCGAGCACCAAGCACCAAAGTCCGAGCTGAATTCAAGACCAATAAGGCGAAGGAGCTAAGCAAGGCCAAAACGAAGATGGAGCGACAATGTACTCAAAGACATATCTGGCTAGGAGTTTCAGAACTGGAGAGAGCGGGCACAAGACCGAAATGAGTGGAAGATAACTCTTGAAGAGGCCGAGACCCACCAAGGGTCGTAGAGCCAGCGGTGATGATGATTATTTCACATTGTGCTTTTTATACCAATCAGTAATCAGGAAATTGTACTGATTGGTATAAAATATGGAAAACTTATAATTTACTAAATTTTTAATTTTTTTTTATCCAATGTAATGTTTTATCATTTTTCGTACCAACCAGCAACAATTTTTAGAAGGTGCCAGCATTTTATAAATCCTTTCACGTCGAATATATTTTTTTTACTCCCTTTCTTTTAACTCGTAGCGTCTGCTTGTCTGCCGAAAAAACTTTGGATCGATTTTTAACCCTTTTCCCGTGATTCAATCGAGTTGAAACTTTGCAGGTAGACTCGTGACGACGATAAAAATGATCTAACAAATTTTCGTTTAAAAAAATGTAATAATCAAAGTATAATATTGGATTTTTCGAAATTTTAACGATTAATATTGTTTAATTTTCGAGCCCGACGCGTGGGGTAGGCGCGAAACCTGTTTCAATGAGAAAGGGAGTATAATAAAAACTTTTCTTTCATTTCTTTAGTTTTTTTTATCTACCAACTATGCTCCCTTCCCGTCCTAGTGAAATCGACAGTCTCCGCGTAACCTAAAACATCTAAAAAAAACAATCTTACAGGATAGTTATTCGAAGTTTATTAGCTTTATATACAAAGTGAACGTATTTTTTAGTTTTTTTTATTAATTTTGTATTGCAGAGAAGAGTATTTTCTATGTACAAATAAGTAAAAAATACATTTTTAGTAGATGTCCGAGTTTACGTCTCTCCTTAAGGATCAAGGGTCCCCAGTCTCCCCTACACATTTATTATTTTTCTCTTGGGAGGACTATATTTTTGTTTTCTTCCATTTACATTTTTTTAACAATAATAAGTAAATCAAAAGATAGAATAAATTGAATAAAAATGAACATTGTCGAATTTACAGTAATCTATGTATTTGTACCTTGACACAATAAATGAAGAATAATTACTTACGTGTGGACCGTCAAAATAGTAACTAAAAAAACTATCCCATAAAAACCAAGTTTTTATTTTACTCCCTTTCTTTGTAAATTAAGTTTACCATCATGTAATAATTGATTGACTGAAAATGAAACATGTCTAGATAAATATCTATGTCAAAAATCTATAAAAATATTTCTTTATTATTTGATTTCTTCCCAAAAAACCGAAGAGTGCTGTCATCTGTGAACCAATTGTCATAAATTTTCGAAATTCGTAGTGAAGTACCCTATTATACCTACCGACGGAGTAATTCAAATTTAAATATTCCGTGAAGTTATCGGGCCGCCGGCGCCGTTGTTATTAATACAACTTTTGTAATGATTCCAATTTGAAAAAACCATTAAAATTTCTAAAAATCCAAAATTATACTATAATAATTATTATTTTTTAACGAAAATTTGATAGATCTTCTTGATCGTCGCCACGAGTCTGCTTGCATAGTTTCAGCTCGATTGGACCACGGGAAAAGGGTCAAAAATCGATCCAAAGCTTTTCGACGGCAAGAAGGCAAGCAAGCAAGCAGACGCCACGAGTTAATATAAAGGGAGTAATGAACAGGTTTCATATATGGATTAAAAAAATTGATTATAATACATTGGGTAAATTGTTAGCTGCGCGTTCAAATGACACTCGCTGCGGAACAATTTTGGTATCGTTTTGTTCGCCCGAAGCTTGGCTCGTGCTCCGCCACCGGGTGTAGCCTCACCCCTACCCACCCACAATCCAATTACCCCCCACTCCCGCATCAGCATTATACCCCTCCCCTCCCCCGCCCCCCCCAACCACCCCGACAAACTGCACCGCGGCGGGTCGCAAAGTGCCACTGACCTCGAAATTCTCTCTCCGTAATAATATTTTACTAAAAATGTCCCACTGCCAAAGAAGAGAACAAACAATTTGCGCCACTCAGTAGCGAGGGCAAACTCGTTTAATAGACAACTTTTCTCGAGGATAGAAAAATGTTTATATTTTGACGACTTTTCACTCAGCACAGCACACGTAACTAAGATTTTTGTTGAAATATTTAAATTTGAATTGCGGGTTACTCTAACGGATGTGAATGAATTAAAAAACTAACCCATGAAAACGAATTTTTTATTATACTCCCTTTCTCATTTACTAGTGGAAACTGGTTTGGCGCTTAACCTACGCGTTGGGGTTCAGTCGGGCCACGCTACGAAAGGGAGAGTAATAAAAATTTTCCAAAAATCCAAAATTATACTACAATTAGGTTTAGTGTCTACTATATGCGTCGGAATCTCCATAAAACTTACTAAGTTGTATGAAAAAACCATTAAAATTTCTAAAAATCCGAAATTATACTATAATTATTAATTTTTTTAACAAAAATTTGATAGATCTTTTTGATCGTCACCACGAGTCTGCTTGCAAAGTTTCAGCTCGATTGGATCACGGGAAAAGGGTTAAAAATCGATCCAAAGGTTTTGCGTCAAAGAAAGACAGACGCCATGAGTAAAAAGTACGTGTACTTTTGTATTGTAATGGAAGTGTTGTGTATACATATGTGATAATTTGTAATCGTAAATAAATTTGCATACAAATTTGATATATTTAGGACAAAGCGAGTTAGGGGAGGTCACAAAATAGCGCTGCTCTTTCATACAAGCTCGTTTCATTAGCATTGAAGTTCAGCACACGTCCATGACCTCACATTTAGAAGTGCATTAAGCTCGTTATGCGTCAATAACATCGACAATAGAGCCGTATACCCTCACGCAGGAAGTCGGCTGTTCGCTGGGCCAGCGCCTGGCCCGGTACGGCATGGGGGCGCATCGGGCCGTGACAAGGCGCTCTTTTATTCTGTCATCGATTCAGCAGAGCCAGCAGACCGGTAAGGTCACTCCGACAGCGCCATCCCGCGGCGTCGCAAGGATCAATCTTATATATTTCATGTCATTTCCAAATATTTTTGCTATGCACTGCTGTATGGAGGCTTTTCTAAGTGCATCACACTTTTCTCTGTCCCTTGTTATTCGCTGTCACGAATGTCGCCGGAATTGTAAACCATTTACACAATATAAATTTTTAGTGGCGTACACTCAATATATTTAAGATTGAAGTATACGTATGCGTACGTAAAAAAAAGTAAAAATAAAAACCAAGCTTTACCCATACCAAATAAAAATCAAGTTTTACCCATAAAAAACAAGTTTTTATTATACTCCCTTTCTTTGTAAAATATAACAACAATTAAAGACGAATTAAAACATATAACATAACACTAAACTTACAGTAATTTAATATATTTCTAAAATGTCAGATGTTTTGAGCTTTGATAAGACACTTCATGCTTTGAACATTAAATTCTAAAAACGTTTGTCAGTCAATTTAGATTTTCGACATTCGTAGTGATGTACCTATTATGTATACTGACGGAGTAATTCAAATTTAGAAAATTTTCGCGACGTTATCGGGCCGCCGTTGCTATAATCAAACTTTTCTAATGATTCCAATTTGAAAAAAACAATAAAATTTCTAAAAATCCGAAATTATATTATAATTATTATTTTTTTTTAACGAAAATTTGATAGATCTTCTTGATCGTCGCCACGAGTCTGCTTGCCAAGTGTCAGCTCGATTGTATCACGGGAAAAGGGTCAAAAATCGATCCAAAGTTTTTTCGACGGCAAGCCGGCAAGCAAGCAGGCAAGCAGACGCGAGTTAATATAAAGGGAGTAAAAATATATGTATTTAACAAATATGTAAAAGTTCTACAAAACTAAAATGAAGACCAAATTATACATTGCTAAATGCGTCAAAAAAAAATTAACCTAAAAACTGCGAAATAGATTAATATCTCAGATTTTAATATCTAATATATATATCGTACTATTGTCAAATAAATATTTACTTTCGTTTTTTCCAAAATATGTACAAATCATGTTTCAGTGCACTGACTGCACACACCTTAAAGTTTTGAAGAATTAAGCACTTCGTCGCCCTGGTCGGTTGACCATCAAGTTAGTATTATTTTTAACGAGCTCAAGCGTACAACTATGTTTGAAAAATAGTAAGGTTTTTCGTGTAATCATAAATGTTAATAAAATTTGAAGTATAAGTAAAAAAAAATATAAATTACGGGTTATTTAATTAGTCGACCCAAATATCCGCTGATGGCGATAAATGTAAACAATGGTATTCCTTTCATTTCTATTATTACCTATTTTCTTTTCGTTTCTCTCATTATATCTATTTCTTAAGGCTCTTGATATTTTACTCTCTTCTAATTTTATTCGTTTGGTTACGTTAGCTATCCTCACTCACTGCGTAGTGTGTACCTGTTTAATCAGCCATTTGTTCCGTATGTCTGATCATCAATTAAGTCTTCATCATCCTCTCTATTAAGCCTATCCTGGCTTTATATCTCCTTACATCTTTATTATTAATGTGCTCTATTGTACATACATAGTCATCTCTTGGACAGAGTGTTCATGGTTCATTCAGACTATTTTCATATTTCCTTTTTATTTTCCAGAATTATGTAATACTTTTATATGAAATTATGAGTATTGTAATTCATCACCATTTTGAGAGATATTAATTTTTTATTAGAAACAGACAGTTGTTACAGGAAACAAGTATTGAAAAAATACTTAAAGGCTCAAAACGAATAGCTTGTCGATCTTGTGGTAAGGACTCTAGCCTCGTCATCCATAGGTCGCGGGTTCGAACCTCACTCCAGACCGGCAAGTTAGTCTTATTTTTATAGCATTGGCGTTTAGCTTAGTTTGAAAATAGTAAGAATACTGATGTTACACAAATTCCATGTTCGCATCTCTATTTAAAAAAAAGAAAAGAATAAAAGAAAATTATGCATTTCATTAAAAGATTTTAAAGAGTAAAAGGGGGAGAAAGAGGTAAAAGGCTGAAGTAGAAGAATTCGCTACATGGTAATAAGTTAGTCATTAAATTTCGTACTGCATGCAGGTAACGAAATAAAAAATAAGATTTGTCTTATAATTTAGTTCGACATTGTTCATTCGATTTTCTTCTCTAAAATTAATATATATTACGATGCTAAGTCTAGTTTAAAACATCCCAGGCATCGAAATAGTATTCAAGACATTGTGAAGTCAGGATGCATTCAGCCATCAAAATGTTAGGAATTTGAAACGCTCAGATATCGATTTTAACAAATACATACTCGTATATGTGAGGAGATTAACTCTAAGGTTGTACATTGACTGTTGATATTTAAATGCAAAAATTGTTTCATATTAGTATTTTGCAAGACAATAGGTTCTTCCAGCTCAATTGGTACAATTAATGGTATGAAAGTACGTTGGTTATTCACCATCCGTATGCAATATCTAATAGCAATGATCGTTTTATTCATTATCTTCCTTGATCCATTATCGATTCTCTAATGGATGAAGATCTTTTCGTGATTCTGGCGCTCCAATTAATTTACCTAACTATCCATCCATTGCCATTAAAACTTTTTATTTGTGAATGACGTGTTTTTTGTTTTGTTTCTTATAGTGATTCTCAGCATACTTCTTTTCGTACTATACTGTGTCGTAAATATTGATTGTATTGTATTTCATGAAGGGTCAAATTAAAGTACCTACCAACGATAGTAATCAGTGTGAACATCGTCGAACAGCCCTTTCCCTAGCTAGGAGGAAATATGATCGGGAGCCGTATGTATCTATCTCCCATCTGTAATAGTCTTAAGAGTTTTGCAACTTGGTAATTTGTGTCGTGAAATTATGTAAGAATAATTCACGAAAATAGACTAAAAAGAAAAATTATCGATAAGTTCAAAATATTTTTTAATGATGTTCTTCGCTTACTGTTCCTGTTATTCGCGATCACTAGCGTAGTTCATTTCTTTGTCATCCAAGAGCCTCGATCTGAGGTCCTTCACCAAACTTTCATACTTTGGTGGAAGTGTGCTTAATCTATGTATCCATCTAAATATTACATTTTTAATAAGTTTTTTGCCTTCTACTATAAATTACTTTGATTTTTTGGTTAGCTGAATGGCTACGTCGACTGCCTTTGCAACCTAATGGTGGAAAATCAATCCATATCAGTAAATTCTTCCTCGAATAATCGTAAAATAAATAATTATATAGTCATTGACCTTTTTAAATGTTTCATAAGATAACAAAGAACGAAAATGAACAATCCCCATTAATTCGATATCGTTAATATTATTTCTAAGCTTTCTAAAATCACTACTGAATTAATATTTTTTAACTGGCTGCTGTAATATTTAATGTATTAAAATGTATATCGACGGCTCCTACGTATAATATCGTAACCCACAAAATTCAATTTTACAGGAGAAGGATTTGAACATATTTTCGTCCGGTATAAATCTAAATATTGCCCAATTTTTTTGAAATTTCGTTTCAATATTTTACTTTATACTGTAGTTTCATAAATAATCACAAAAAAATCGAAATTATTAAAGGTTTTTGTAGAAATGCACATACGATATTATACTTCGGAAAAGACGCGACGTAAAATATCGTATAAATGACTTACAACATTTTACTTCGGAAAAGACGCGACGTAAAATAACGTAAGTGTTACATACGATAATTTTCTTATGTTATTTTCTCACGCATATTATCGTAAGTGTTACATACGATAATTATCTTATGTTATTTTCTCACGCATATTATCGTAAGTGTTACATACGATAATTATCTTATGTTATTTTCCAACGTATGTTATCGTAAGTGTTACATACGATAAAATTATCTTATGTTATTTTCCAACGCAAATTATCGTAAGTGTTACATACGATAGTATACTTCGTAAAAATATGTGATTGTTTGAGATACGATAAAATACGTCCGAAAAAAACGTTATTTATTGCAAAATATTTTTTTTCTTTCTTGGAAATAAAGATATAATTAAATACATATGAAATACACAAAAAACTAAAAATCGTCGATTTGTGGGTTACGATATTATACGTAGGAGCCGTCGATATGTAAATGATCGATGTTGCTCTCTGTACATTTATCACTTTTAACGATTCACGAAGATAGCAATTATTAAGAATTATTATGTTGATGATTAATGTCGTAAGTAGCATTTCACGATCACCCTGTAGTCTCGTGTCTCGGTACTGCAGGTTAGTCACACCACCCTATGTGAGTGTCCCTGTTCTATCCTTCTCTCTCTCGTGTCCAGACATAGGAAGGGAGAGGCCAATCCCATCTTCCGTCCTGCTTCAACTGCTTTCCTGGATTTACACAATATACGTACTTACATCTATATAGTAGTGCACATGCGTTTATGATATGGAATCCATGGTATAATTTTCAGCGATTACAAAACTGTGGGAATTATAGAAATCGATACCAAAAAAATACGTTCAGTATTTCATTACATTTTTTAAGCTTACGACTTGCTGACTTAGCTTACAAGTAGCTGGTTAAAGTTTTCTGGGACTGGCCAACGTTTTGGATCCCATTGCAGAGTCCATCACTAGGGCTGATGTCGCGGCAGATTCCAGAATATTCCAGAAAAATTTAACCGGAAGATTCTGAACGGATGTGTCTAAAATCTAAGAATTTTTTTCCTAAGTGTGATAAACTTTACAAAAAAAAGGAATATTCATTAAGAATTTTGAAAACTAAATTTCTGAGGCAAGTTTTTAAATAAATGTAATTAATTGGCAATCTTTACAAAACGTAAATTTTACATACATCTTTGATATTGTTCCCTTCAATATATACAATAAATTTATAATAACAATAATTATAATATTATATGTGACCTTGGAAGATCACAACTGTAAACTATACCTATATAATTTATCTAACCTTTTTGCGTAGTGTTAAATTATAATAAACAACGAGTAGCTTGTTGGTCTCGTGGTTAGGACACTCGCCTCGTGCTCCAAAGGTCGCGGGTTCGAACCTCACTCCAGACCAGCAAGTTAGTCCTATTTTCATAATACAAGCGTTTAGCTTACTTTGAAAATAGTAAGAATATTGATGTGACACGTATTCCGTGTTCGCATCTCTATTTAAAAAAAAAAAAATAATAATAATAATTCGGACAAACG
>JADDOH010003820.1:0-23046 GCA_016648135.1 Agrypnia vestita
GAGACGTATAAAAGCAAAGGCAGCAATATATAAAAAATAAAAAAATGTTTTGAAAGCAGTCACTGAGGTTTACTAATTTAAAATGTACTGAATTCTGATTTAATGTATCTGTCCCTTCCAAAATCATGTTTCCTATAAATTTATAAGCTATATTTCTTATAAAATCTCCAAATCAGTACATTCAAGATTAGTAATCCATGATGACTGCATTTTTTTTTTGTTATTGCTGACTTTGCTTTTGTTCCCGTCATATTATAATACAATTAAGTATAAAATGTATATCGTGTTTTACTTAAAACACAATAACACCATCAGAACATTAAATGGAAATTTAGGCTATGTTTGAAAGAGACTGAAACAAAATACAATGATCTCTATATGATGTTGGGCGGGACAGCCAAACAACACATTATACATGAAATGCGTTCTTTAAAATCTTAATCAAAATAGCTATGTAATTAAAGCCATATATTAGCGAGATTAGGTTGTCAATAATGCTGTTAATAATAGTAATAAATATCAATATTTATATATAAATCAACAGATATTGTTGCCACCAATTGACGACAAGATAAACAGACAATCATAAAGGCGCGATCATCTTAAATCGAATAATCACAACATATCCCATATTTTGACACTTAAGTCATAACAGTGTGATGTGCCGAGATCAAACAATACTGATATGATCCATTTTAATTTTTCAATATCATATATGTACTTAGTACCTACGTACGTTTATTTTAAAATGTATTTATCAGTCACTCTAGTTTTGACAACCGTGTCACAAGAGTGGTTTTGACAAGCGAAAAAAGTTATTATTACAGTTAAAGCTTGTGGAAGGTATTTTAACCTATTTTGATTGAAAAAAAATTTATACACAGTGGCTTAAAAGTACCTACTACAGACATGTATTAGGCTTCATAACGCTGTTTAGAATTGTTCTGGTTGCGATGACTAATACGACCAGTGTGTAAACTGATACAAAGATAATATTAAGTACTTCAGCTTAATTGTATTCTGTTTTGATAAATTACCAAACGTTCTGAATCAAGAAAAGCGTGTTGGTAAAAATCAAAACTATTTTTATTTTAGTTGATAATTTAATAAAGTATACATATCATTTCAGTCATCCAGCGATGCGTTAAACTGCTGTGGTAGTGAAATTTGTATTTGATCGTAAAGATCATTGGATACTCATTGTTCATCTACAAGCAATCACTTAAATACTAGAAACTAATCTTCCAACAGGTAAATCTCAGCTACCAAACATCATTGGAATCAAATATTAATCCTACAATTAGTCACAATAACGGTGTTAGCTGATCGTCGGGACAAATCTTGTAATCAATAATTGACCAACAATCGTTCTGAATCGATTTGGCATAGAGAGAGCATGATAATACAATAATCATTCATTAGTTTAAAAAAATTGGTTTATTAACCCAATTTAAACGAATATCTGCTATTCACAACATTAGTAAAAATAATTATTTCATACCAGGAGGAGATATCATCGAGAAATTAGTATTTACTGGGAATGTGGTCACGAAGAGTGGAGGAAGGCAGTTTGCACTGTAGAAGTAAACGAGTGGACCACAATGCTTACATAAGATCATCGACTAAGAAAAAACAAAATTGCATATATACATAATTAGCTAAAATAACCTGAACGGCATAAAGAGCATAGGTAAAAACATAGGTGGCATGCATGTCATCTTTAATTTCTCACTTGCCAATAAACGGCTCTTTCAAAACACGTTTAAACCGAACGTAGTTGCATTAACTTACCATATTTGTGTTTATTAACAAGATAAGACGCCACAGGTAAATTGCAACTAATCAACTTTTATAATCTCCTTTGCCGAGTCAGCGGACACATCGCCTAGGCTTAGCTGATGCGCAGGTGCGAGAGAGGATGTTCTCGTCAGAACCGGCCGCCAGTTTAAAGGAATTACTATGAGCAGTGTCCCATATTGCTGATCGGCTTTTAAAAAACCTTCAAACCCGAGTGCGGCCGAGCGTGCAGTAGGTGCCGCTTTATGGAAGCCTTGTTTTGCTGCGGATGCGTGTTATTTATGACAGGTAAAGATGCTTGAAGGGCAAACATTTTAATCTGTTTCTCATGCACCTTGCACTTGTGATCGCAACTGTATTTATTATTCATTACCAATTATCAGCAGATTAATGTATAATATAATAATAATCCGTTAAAACATCTGATATAATGGATATAAATATGAGTTATGATTTTGTTTTTTTTATTTGATTACTTAATAAAATGAATTTAGTGAAATCCACAAACCATTGTATACACTCGTGAGATTTTGAATGATATTTTTGATTTAATATGTCTTTTTATTTTATTTTAAATATAATGATTTTGTTTTTTAAGCACTCAAAGTACTTTCAAGTACCCAAGGCCACCATAAGAATATATTTTTTCAACTATTACATATAGTGATGGTGGATGAAATACGTTTAAATGCGCATAAAAAAACATAAGAACAAATCTCTATGAATTGGAGAAATATCAAGTCCTGGTCAAGTTATGGGAGGAGAAAAATGGAAGGTTAAGTAACACCTCGATGAAAAAAAAAAAATGTGTTCTGTTTTAAAAACTGGTAAAGAAATCGATTCATTATAGAATGAACTGACTCATTAGTACCGCTACTTCAAAAATGAAAATCGTCATGATAGTATTTTGTGTGCAGTTTTCTAGAATATTCTGCCGTCTATATCTGACCTCTCTGGGCGACGTTTCGGATTCCATTGCAGAGCCCAGAGTCATCAGGGCTGACTATGGATTTCGGTACGGCATTGCAAGTCAATAACTCAACTTAACATCAACATAAACTCATCACATCAGCCCTAATAATGGACCCTGCAATGGAATCCGAAACGTCGGCCAGAGAGGTCAGGTATACACGGCAGAATATCCCAGAGAAATACACAGAAGATTCTTGGCGGCCGTGAAAATTTGAGAATATTTTTGTAATGATAGTCTTCTCCGCGGAGAGGGACAGCAAAGAAGAAGAGGGAAAAGAATAGGTTATTAGCAGTAAGCAATTAGATATGTTAATTCATATAACGAATTAGACAGTAACCGAAATATCATAACATGTTATGACACGGAAGAGCTAGAATAATCCATGAGCACCTGCTAGAGTTAATGTATGCACGTCATATGCAAGACATTCAAGTCGTGTTCACACACGGTAGCACTACTTACCACTTTACTTCGTGGATTCTTGGCACCATTGCAAAAAATATTCCAAGAAAAGTATCTCCGAGTTTAAAAATGAGATGACATTGAACATAAATATGTCCAATCGCATTATGTACCCAGTTTATGCAACATCATAAAACTGTGGACGCAGAACGACTCGTTTCTTCGTGAAATTGTTTCAATCTCTCTTCCCTCAATTTATATACATATTTTTAGTTTTTTGATACGCAAGAAGTGAAATATTTTGATCACGTTATTATAATATTACCAACTGTTTGTTATATGAACCTAGCCTTCGTTCAATTATACGAATCGTTGTTGGAAAAACGCAGTTGGTGAGGGGTTATTATATCTACTGTGCTCTCAAAACCTTCCGAAACTGTAAATACCTACTAACTACGAGTAAAATAACCCATGCTTAATTTATTTTTGATTATTAGGTTCTTTCTGCAACGTCAACACAAAAATATAAAAAGCTTATAACATTTTCATACTAACACTTGAATGGCAAAGCTAGAGTCTTACATAATTTGTCATCACCGCGATAACCGGGTTAAGTCATTTTAACCCGCTTTGCAACAAGGAATTGTTGTTTTTGGAACAGTGTAACACTCGGTGTGCCTTTTACCTGATTCCATTTCGTTCCCAGGCCAAGGAATACAACAAGTACATATAATGCCTTCAGTTGCATCATGCAAATTGCAAATAGAGTCCACGATGAACGAGTGCAGACATTTTTAGATAAATAATACAATATTAAATAATGCTTGACAAAGCAATTTATTTTTACATAATTTTAGAAAATAAACATTTCAAATGGCGTATATGTATACGAGGGTAAGTCGAATTTCGATTCAACACTTCTTCAAGGTTGTCATACTACCCTCTGCGCATGCATGCTTGTGTTTAATACGACTGTAGTCACTTGTCTGAGATATGATACCGATTACTTCATTTGCCTTCCGGCTAATACAATGTAAACACGTCCGCTCCACTAGCAGTTAGCACTAGCAAGGGGGCACAACACAGTGATCTGATGTCTCTGGTCGGGGGGTACAAAAGGCGCTGAAATACATCATGCGCTTTTGTAACAATACGGGGACAGTTTTTTAATCACGTAAAAATGTTTTTTTTTTGCGGCGAGAAGAAAGAAGAGAAGAGAAGAAGAAGAAAAAGGGACCGGACGAGTGTAACGCACGAAAAGGGACAAAACGCAGCAAGCTCAAGAGAAGCTTATAGTTAATAGACGAGTTATCAACGGTAAGGTAGTTAGTGTCTTCATTGAACCTCAGTCATGATTCTGTCCATCAAATCACGATAGCCGCTCTTGGGTCGACTATTTTTCGCATACTAAAACGTGGAGGAAGCGGTGCATACGTAGCTTCGCGACCAAACAATAAACAAATTATTAGAAGGAATGTCTGGTAGAACAAGTGGAACAAGTCAAGGGAGTAGACTATGTATGAAGTAAAATAATATATATGTTGAACCCCTACCTTAGTGTAAACAAATTGTAGAACTAAAAGTGTAGAAAATGTTTGATTTGCTCTCGCATATCAATAGCACAATGTCTGTCCTAACCTTAGACAAAACTTCATTCAATTCTAGATAGCCCAGCGAGCCATGGAATGAATCTATCTTTGAAGTGTTCTTGCAAAATAAAATATAAAATATTTCCTACATTTTATTTAGGAACGTGTAGAAATTTTGATGTTAGAGTTAAGGAAAACTTAAGTTGTGTAAGTAGCAATAATTATTCCTAATTTTCTAATCAGCTTTTGGAAATAGATCATTCTTTTGATATTTATAAGGGTTTAAAAATTTTACATACAAATTATACAGGATTACAGTTAGAAAAATATTTTGTAAATAAGTGTTTTAAATATAATAAATATTAAATAACCAGATCCATTTTACAAATAGTTATGTTTTTAATTTGTTTTCATATTAAGACTTTTTAATCTATTCATTTCCCAAATGTTTATTTTCATTTTGTTATTGTCTGTACATCGATTTTTACCTTTGTACTTTTTATAATGCGTTGTATTCTGATGAAGGGATCATTGACCCCGAAACATGTTGATATTTTCAACAAATTTGTGTTGAAATAAAAGTGTATTCTTATTTATTATATTAATAATGTCATCATCTAATTATTTGGTTATTATTGAAGAAGAAATTCTCAGTGGAACCAATCAGTTGGAATAAATCACCGATTATCAATGAGCAATGTGCACTCATCTGAAGAAATGATGAATTTAATGAATGTGCTAGAATGAGAGCTCCGTACTCATGTCGTTGAGTCAAAGACATAAGAAAAATTGCAGGATGCTGCTGAACGAGGACAGAGGATATGGAGGAATGTCGGTCATTTAAGATAAGATGCCCTCGTCGATTGACTTTTAATAATTCCCAGTAAACACATATAACAATAACTCGTAAGAATAGTTAAATTGCCGAGTATCACTTATGAGTATGACTACAGACAGGCTATTAAACGTTCTACTGGCATTAACTGCTTCCTGCTTTCTCTGACAAAACAATAAATGTATTGAAAACTGAACATAGAAACAAAATGGGATGTATAATGTACACATTATCGAGATATTTATTGGCATATAAAAAGATACATATTTTTATAAACACACAAAACTTTGAAACACTTACATAAAATATCGATGGATAAGTGTACAAATATTGTCTAGTTTTGAGAAAATATATGTTTAAGTTTTGATATGAATAAAAAAAAATAGAAATGCGAACACGGAATACATGTCGCATCAATATTCTTACTATTTTCAAATTGTGCTTGAAAATAGGACTAATTTGCTAGTGTATTGGTATGGGGCTCGAAAGACCGACCATTGGATCACTAGGCGAAAGTCATAAGCTACTCCTTATAGAAAGAATATAATTGGAGTCAGATATTATGGGATGAATTATTTAAGGAGTAAATGGACGCATAAGTCCGAATAACATGTAACATCTTAGATCTAAAGATTTTTTGAAATATTTTAATAAATTATTAAAAATAGTAAAAAAATATTGCGTTTAAAATAGGTTCTAAAAGTATAACGTCACAATTAAAGTGACATTTTTATGCCATTTTGATAAAGCATAATTTGATTAAAACGTTTCTTCGTAATATTTTTGCCTAAAAAATGAAGAATAACACATGAGTAATTGCAATCATGGTCAAGTATGTCAATTACGAAGGCGTTCAGAGTGTGAGTGTGCCCTCCCCTTGTACCGGTCGACTAGTGCGGCCCCCGCGTGATTGGTAGCCGACTCATTAGTAAACCAATCAGAAGATACACGAACAAGTTTCGAAACTAAACTCTCCGCCTTCGTGGAAGCAAGAATGCGATAACTTTATGAAAACGGCGTAGAAAATCTTATAAAGCGACGTGGTGTATGAATGTCAGTAATACATATGATTCTTCGTCACACCACACTCATTGAGAATAGCGTGATCATAGATCCGGCAGTTGGATATTGGATATTCCTGTCCGCGGCATTTCTAGTCAGGTCCAGGAGCTGGTTCTAATAAATGGGGGCTTTTTACTTTTTATGGAAACTCTTGCTGATTAAAAAACAAAAAGCAGCATGTAACCACCAGCCTGACAACCCTTTTAAAATGATTTATTTTATTTTATTTATTTACATTACATTCTTATATTATTACTTGTTACATTGACATTTTTTTGAGCTATTTTAATCACGAAGACCTCGTCAGTAAAGAGAACTCTCGTGTCTGACGAGCGTGCCTCAGTTCCTGTACTGTAAATAATATTAGCGTGTGAATTATTTAATATATGTGTTATTATATTAATTTAAAGTACTCGTAATTATCATATTAAAGAACACATTCTTATTGTGAAGTTGCAATTTCAGAATAAAGTTCTGTGAATTTTTAAAACCAAATTTATTAATCAATTAGAAAAGACATACATACCTACAGAAAAATCAAATGAACGAAAAAATAACGCACCTATCCCGGATATATAGGGGATCCGTGATTCGAATCCCGTTAGCAGCACAATATTTTTCCGTTAATTTGATTTTTCTGTCTTTTTTTCACTCCAGCTTCTGTCATCTAGAGTAGATAGCTACAAGTAATTTTACCTTCCCTATTCTCTTAAAAAAACACTACTGGGCCATCAATATTACGCAAACTGCAACCTGCGTAAGAACGCAGGAGCGTTAAACACGAAACATTACGCCCATACCCAATTCATGTATTAACATTAAATACTTTATTGAGATATTCATACATTGAAATGAGATAGCAAAAGTGTTTAAGTGGATAGCACTGATACCCTTGTTGAAGAACATTAGGCGTTAAATTGAAAAAAAAACTTCGTAAAATTAAGATAGACATAAACATAGCAATGCTTCAAACAAAAATTGCCTAAATTTATCGTGGTTTTATATTTAATGCAGATTAAAATAATATATATATTTTTAATTAATTTAAATTGAATAACACATATTTTGGTGATTTAGGCGTATGCTTTGTGATTGGTTTACATATTCTCTTTCTATTCAACATCCATTTAAATCATGTACTCCCCGTTACATCTAATAATATTTTACATGTTATAAAAAATGATAATTATACACAATAAGCATTAATAAATTGCTTGAAATATTAATCATTATAACAAATATTCCACAAATTTTAACGAGTCATTAATGCAAATATTTGCATAATTTATCAACAAAACTACTTAAAGTCAAATTTTGCACCTGAGTATGCAATAGAAACATCACGAAGAATATTACGTGTTTTAGTATATAATAACAGCTTCATTAAACAGTTTTTTAAATAAAATTCATTATTCCAACTGTTTAAGCAGGTGCATTATAAAAATTGTTACATCATATTACTAGTGAGGCTTGTCAAATTTTAATTTATATGCATTGTCTACGTGCGAATACGATACATTAAATTAAGACTTAGTAAATTTTACGCTCTTTTGTACGTTTGCACCTTGTATCAATCATTGCAAAGCAAATATGATTAATTTGACATGTTTGTGCAGTATATTTTTAATTTTAAGCCAGTGGCAGTGAACTGGTGGTAACTGCACGCAGAGCCAGGGAAAATGATTTTAAAATAAAAATTAATCGCTTTATGAGACAAGCTGAGATATAATCTATATTTTAAGTAATTGAAGCGTCATTACATTAATAATTCATTAATTAAACCCACACAGTTCGCTGGGTTGCACAAGAAGATAGTTTTAGGTGCATAGAAAAATTAATAAACCACCTAAATTTTAATCAAAACCCACGTAGGCACTATTAAAGCATTCCATATTCGATTCAAATATTCAATGGACAATCAATATTTTGGTAATATAGAAAAAATATGAATATAAAAGAAACGATTGCCTGATAAATCGAGTACCTATAGATACATATAAACATAAATTTAATTTGAAATGATATCGTATTCTCAAAACTACTAAATAATTTCAGATAAATTATAAACAGAAAAATGACTACCAAGTGACATTTCGATCGATTCTATCTGATCAGTAGGTTAAAAAAATCTATATATTTGTAATATTTATTTTTTCTTTTCTCTCAAATTTGTACATTTAAAAAAATCTAAATAAGCTTATAAAACCATTAAATTCTTGCATAAACATTTAAAAGAATATATTGTGCTGGAGATAAAACTGTAACTACAGATTTTTGATATTAGAATTTTTTTTTTCATCTTGTTACATGACATAGGAGATAGAGCCGCTCATCTTACTAGGAAGAACCTGTGCCGAGATGAGCAGCTGAACAATATAGTGAGAACAAAAAATAATAAAGATATACAACAAAATACTATATAACTATAAGATTAATTAATTAATCAATTGCGTATATAAATATAAAATATGGATAATAAAAACAGTATATATTGTATAATACAAAATCAATAGTGAAAGTAATGTAATATATATAAAAAATCATATGCATGGATAGTAACAAAATATATATATAATAGTGCAATTAAAAAGTATATTTAGGTATATACCTATATAAGAAAATTAAAGGAATGTTTGTGTATATTAAATAGTGATAAGAAATTAAGTTTAATGAGCAATAAATTATGACTGGTTTTCGGCAGTTGGGTATTTGTGCTAATGCAGGTGACAATAATGTCTTCTCGACATTATTGTCACCTGCATTTATATTTTAGTTTTCAAAAGTTTTAAAACAAGAAAAGTAAAGAACAAATACCAGAACAAAAAATATATGTCCGCTGTCGTTCTAAATGTAATGCAAAACACCTTTTTAACATTATAAAGACACTGTTGTGTTTAAGTTTAACTTGTTTTGAACGGTCGTCTATCGTGTATATTCTTTCTACTGATTTATATTTGTTTTTAAAAAAACATGGATATGTATCAATGCTTAGTATGCAATCAAATCCACTTAACATTTAAAAGGTAAAAGTCCACCTTGAAGTTACCCCCAGGCGTGGTGTAAATAATGAGGTCACCTCCAGGCTGAATTATTGGCCGCAATTATAAAACACATCCCTAATAACTGGCGTCATGGTACAGGCTAATCACGGTGATTTGCACTTCTTAAGATATATATTTTTGACGTTCGAATATAGATACCGTTAGTTTTATTAACCCTTCCACGTAGTAACGCAGGTTAAACGAATCAATTAAACTTGTAATATTTCCGTGCAATGTACATATTTTTATCAATTAAATAAAGCCCTTTATAAGAATAATTTTCAACTTATTTCTGGGTCAATTGTCTGTTCATCAGGATACAAAGTACCTATACTGAAAATTATAATTGCAGGTTTCAACTTTTACGAAAACAAAAATAAATATATGGGTGTTGAATAACTAATTCGGAACTAACGTGAAAAAAATAAAAGGTTACTATTTACAACAAGGATTTGATTATTTATATAAACAAAAAATAATTAAATAAAGTTATTAAAGATGTAATATTTTCATAAATACGTGCATAGTATAAATAATATTGTAAATGATCCTTAAAAAGACATTTGAACTTATTAGTGGAAACCAATTATGTGAAACGAATCCTACTAAAAATAATTCTTTCTGAATTCAAACTGTTATAAAATTGATAAAATTGATGGAAGCGCGAAAAAAACGCAATTTATATTACGACAGAAAGATAAATTATATATTATATTTTGCAAACAAGAATTATTTGGTAAGAATTTATTAATACTCCGTATTATTATTACCTTATTTTCAATTGTAATGCTCAACATGTACGATATTTATAATTTTTAAGACATTTAAGCCAGTAAAAGCATTTTATATTTATTTTAAATTTTAACAAAAACAAATTGCTCACAATAACAGTATTTTATTATCACGGTACCTTAAGCATTAACAACTTGTCAATTATTATCATCAATCATTGTCGATTTAACTAATACAAAAAATAGGACTTACTTAGCGGTCTCCCGGGACGAGGCCTTAATCCCTGGCTACTTGATAACTAGCCGTATGTTTTAACTCTAAACCAAACAACTTATTACGCACCTTGTAACGCGCTAGACCAAACAAGATTAGAAGGAGAAAACAAATTAGTCGGCAAATTGCTATTACTAGTGATCTCAACAGACTTCGGATGCTGTGAACACGTCCGTTATATTTACCTGTGATGCAAGTTCCTCAGAGTAAATTCGTAGATTGTCTGAAATGGCATCTCAATCCATTGCTCCTTTAATTTGAATAAATCCCTTTTACAAATTATATTCAATAAAGATAAAGATCATTTTGTACTATTGTAATTTATTGATTGTATCATTTATACTATGACAATAAAACAACTGTTGCTTACGGAGCGTAGTATCACTTATATGCATTTAAAAATATCTGCATAATATGTTTGCAAAGATCACAATCTCTAATTCAAACGGATGTTATATAATATTAATGGAGGAAATTAAAACCTACTGTTCAACACAATAGTTAACAGATGGTATCTCATTTATAAAGCGATTCCTCCTATATACCTTCACCTAGCAATGAAGAAGTCTATTCTTACGAAATAAACCCATAAACAGAACACAGCCAACTCGTGACTACTCCTTGATAAACTGATCAGAATAGCCGGATTATGGTTAAGTACCCTCATTTGTCTATAAGCTATTTATGCATCGAATTTATTGATTGTTATTTACACACAGCATCTTAACAAGCGAAAGACATCGCATCTTATCTTTCATTATGTAGTACGATCTCTACGAGAGATTACCAGCATTTTTTGATAACAATAAACGGGTGATTATGTTAAGTGAAGGATAACTTTTTTTATTGACCTCAATTTATAATATATATTTATACAATTTATATTTACCTAATATTGTACTTTTAATACAACATTATAAGTCGACCAAAAGCCCATTCCCTAGCATTGTCCGGTAAGAAGAAAGCGGGGGAAAGTTGCCTGGCAAGCCCTTATTACAAGCCTCAATATGATATTCCAAAAAAAAAAATTTTTAGTTTAAAAAAGGTTATTTACTTACTAGAAAAACTTCTTTTGTGTCCATTTTTTGCATCGTAACAACACACATATTTTTTGCGCACATTCTTTTGAATGCGGTCTAGCTATAATATACAAAAAGCTGTATTTCTTAAGAACTTTTTTCGAAACAAAATTTACAAACTCACCACCACCAAGGATACAGAGATTAATTGTTTTTTATCAATTGATGAGAATTGTCCATACATTATTTCCTGTCAAGTAAAATTATGCATTGGACCTATAGACACTTCATTTTATATATAAATATAAAATATAAAAGAAAGGTTTCAAAGAAAATAATTATTTTGTACTAATTATCAAAATTTATAACAATAGCCGAAGTTAGATTAAAATAAGCGAATTCTTTTTTTAACTAATGAGAGGTTTGGAACCGAATGATTATGATACAGAAGCCGATTATTAATCTATATAACCTCAACCGTAATTGTAGTAACCGGAATCTAGTAACTATATTAAGTTTTTATAGCAATAATAACAGAACAAAAAATTAACAATTATAAATACATAATAGACAAAATCTCATAAATTTAATCCAATAAGATTTGTCAGCATTACAAAACATCAATAATATGCGTAAATATTGATTTATGATTTTCTGCATTATTTTTATTATCAGCATCTCTACAAACCATGTGAGTCTTGACTGCTCTAGGTTTGTAGGTGTTTCCTTTTATCTGTGGCTTCTCTCTTCCAGTTCACCACCCCCTAAACCTTGGCGCATCTTCAAGCTATCTCAGCTTCCCCACCCTCTCCAGCACCCTTTCGGATCACTGAACAGAACATTATTTGCTGGTTCTTAGTCTTCCACGCGACGCTAGTCCCCGAAACCAACCAATAACTAATTTTCAAATTCAAAATGATTTGACTGCACTGGGATATCCATACATGTAATAAAATTCCACATTTTCATTTTCAAAGAATTTTTGATATGTATAAATCTTTGCTCTCGTAAGTCTCGTCAAAAAAATGTAAGTGATAAAATTAATTAATATATCTCGGTTGTAAATAGAGTGGGTATGTGAATGTTGAAAATTTTAAATTGAATTTTTAATATTTTAAAATACAAGGTCCTCATTATCTTTGGGTGAACTTGAATTCCTGAATTGATATGGGGTCATAAGTTTATGCATCAATCCCCATTCCGGCACTCACACATTATTTTTTACAAAAACGTCTGAAAGAAAAAAGCTCTATAATAGCATTCGTACGCGTCTGTTTATCTCTTAAATCGTAGCATTGGCATTATTTACAAAAGGTCCATGATATGATATGAGAATCTCTCATATGAATCCAATTTTTAATTGATGCCACAAAATTGAGGTCTGGGTCTCCTATTGTTTATTCCGCCAATGGCTTAATTTTTCCTTTTTTATCATTGCTCCCATTTTTTCTGTAGTAACTGTTAACTTTCTCAATGCTTTTTCACATCTTACTATGAAAGTAATAGAAAACTACTTGAAAACGTAAAAGAGTAAGGTCCGGTTGTTTCATGTAGGATTAAAGTAAATGCTTTAAACCAATTTTTTTCTAATCCAACTTAAAACAACCGGGACTAAGTCTCCCAAACGTCAGATTCGAGCGATGCATGCGCGTGTTTCAGTTATTGACACTTAACGCACGGTGGATCACGTAACACGTTTTCAACTCTATTACTCGTCAAAATTCGCCCCGAGTCGCAAACATCATAATCCGTGGCATAATGGTTGCAATGGTCGACTGGAGCGAATGGCAACGAGCCGCGGGGAACGGAACACGCATTGTTCGTTTTCTGCGGCGCTTTGTGATTATTTTCGTTTTGACTCAATCATAAATCACTTAACATTACGGTGAAATATTACAAAAATATATTTAACGGATGCGTTTCCCAGTCTGATGTGTTAATCTAAATTTCATAATACTATATCTGACGCAATATACCTACAACTAAACTGAACACACACTTAGTTTAGTTGTATAGTGCTGCTAGTTTTCCGAGTTGAATTTTCCACAGAAATATTGTAAAAATAGTTATTTACAAAAAATTCTTCATAGATTTAATTAGCATGCGACCTCAAACAAAAATTCTCAGGAAATCATTATTATAAATTTTCGATATTCCTCCATGACCAACAGCAAAAAAGTCAGGGAAGTCTTGTTCAGTCAATTTTCAACAAAAAATATTCTTTACACTTTGGGTGAAATGTCGAGAGTTACGGAGAACGACAAGTTTGCATTTTTTTCAATATTTCTGACATATCTTCTGTAAAACTTTGGAGCATCATGAAACCTTCTTATGTCGAATATTAAAAATTCACTCGCTTTGTACAAGTCAAATAAAATTATTAAAACCGTGCAGAAATTTGTAGTTGTATCAAAACAAATGAATTTTTATTATTTTTAGTGTAATCTAATTAAATTTTAATAAATATTTTTACTAAGCTATGCAGGTTATGTGTAATTTTAAATGTGACAGCTGTTCTAATCAGTGCCCTAAATTATAATAATATTTAACGTAATAATCTCAAGAGTGTAAATAAAATAACAACTAAATATAGGCACTTTCAAAGTAATTCAGTTAATCACTTTAAGAAAACGGAGAATTTCGATCATTAAGCGTAACATAGAATTTTATAACCCGGGGAATCTTTAATGATAAGTGTCTGGGAAAAAAGTTTAAATATTAATATAGGGCTTCACCGAAAACATCTAATTACCATAGGAGAAGGGGTAACTTAAACATTATAAATAAGTCGATTTCCACTGCTTGATAATGGCATAACAAACCGAAACAGCTGTCACATTTAAAATAACACTTAACCTGCAGAACTTAATAAAAATATTTATAAAAATTAATTTATTATTGATTTCATTATAAAAACACAAAAACCACAAATAAATAATTTTTTAATATTTTATATAGGTAAATTACATTCATGACAGTCTAACTTTTTACAGAAAATAAGTCAGAAATATTATAAACAATGCTAACTTTGATGTCGCTTATCTCCATGACCGTTGACGTTTCACCCAGAGTGTTAAGAATATTTTCTTTTCAAAACTAAATGAAGAAAACTTCCCAAACATATTGCTACTGGCTACGAAATACCCTGTAAATAATCCGCGTAGAAGCAAACCAATTAGATGTAGCACTGCGTGAGAAAATAGTGTAGTTAATTAGTTAGGAAAATTTATTAGAATCCCAGAAATAGTTGACACGCGTCGCATAAAAACTAATCGTTTGATGAATATTAAAAAAAATATTCAATGTTGACTTGAGCCACTTCGCTCCTGGTCGGGTTGTTGTGAAATCCTTTATTTCATTCGCAACACAAGAAAACTTTAAAGCTCGTAAACGGGATACTCGGGAGAAATGATGCAAAAAGTTTCGTCTAGCTTGTGTCAGGACAGGTCGCTCAACTTTGACAACTGAGGTCAGGTCGGTCACTGGCCGCCAACCATGTTTGTCCCATTTCACAGCACAAACACGTTACATTAGTTTTAAAATGTTGCGATTTGTTTTCACTTTAGGTAAATTCAGACGTGCTAAGGCCGTCGTCACGCGGATTCGTTACTTTTTCTAGTACGGAAAAATGCACGACATAATGTTTGCTAGTTTTCAGTAAATTTGCCACGTCGCACGTTGGGTCCTCCGATGTACGGAATGACGTATTTGTTTTTGAATTTAGTATTAATTAACTTATTAATCTATATATGTATGTATATAATTTATTATACACAACAAAGCAAATTTTTGTGTTATTTAAAAAAACTAAAACACACAAAGAATTTGAATATTACATCACACCATTTATATTCAAGCATAGACATAAGGCCCTTTAAAACTGTCATGAGATTCTAAATACGAGAGGGACTGTACATCATCGGGAATTTCCGGATGATTTGAATCACTTTAGAATTTTTTGGAAAACCCTTGAAGTTTATCGAATGCACAAGGGTGTGCGAGAATATTCTATAAAAGAAAATTTCGAATAAAAATGCGCGCAATGTTCGCGGCGTCAGAGACAACTGAGCGAAACGGGCGAGCAATAGACAGCGCGAATAAAGTGTCCCACAGATGGGCGAATACTCTAGAAGAAGAATATTAAAATATTCTGTAAATTACTGAAAAGTACTCCAGTTAAATTTGTGTCCAGTGACTTTGTAATCAAAAAGTTCATTTGTTTAAATGTTTTTTCGTCTCCCACCACTGCGAATCCGTGACATTTCGGAAAAAAGTAGGTACTTTAATTAATTTGTACGTGATTAATGAAGAAAGAACAGCTGTGTAATTTATTTGATGACATGGTAAATATGCATTATATTCCGAGGCAAAGAGGTTTCATTTCGCACTCGAATTTTTTCAAATAGTTTACACTGGTGTCACAATTCTATTTTTGAATTTGAAAAAAAATCGTTATATTTTTCAATACGCGCAATCACGAGTGAAGCCGGTCACGCTTGGAGCTTTCATCCCCGTTCAAAATGCTGTAAATAAGCCGAAATGAGAATCGCCACGACTGTGACGCGGATACAAAAACGCGCCAAAACGAATGTCAAAACTTGTTCCGGAATTCGCATTATCCGGGAGTTGCGGCCGACTTCAGACGGGCGGCCACCGCGAGCCGCGTGACGTCAGCCGCGGGCGGTCCGCGCTCGACGGCCACTTTATGGCCATTGCTTAACCCTCAATGCACTTAGCACGCGGCACTTACTTCACTTCTCTGTACGCGATATTTTATGACAATTCTATTTTTTTAAATAATACAGTTGACTGATAATCGGCCCGATTCTGAAAATAACAATGTCTGGATCTTTAAGATCTTTATCCCAACACTTAATAGACGATAATTAAAATTAAAAATGTCCAGAGCGGATTTTGTAATTCTACGGCTCAAATACACTGTATTAAAAGATGATATAAGAAATATTGTTTCTTACAAACGTATTAATTTCTTCATCCACAGCGTCCAGATGAAATATCATGGCTAAACTTGTCATGACCGCGTTCGGCGTTACCGCGTATTCAAATCTTCCCATCCTGACATTTGACAGATATGTCTGGATCTTTATCCCAACACTTAATAGACGATAATAAAAATTAAAAATAAACGAGTCATAGCTTTACGTCGGTGTTTGTTTCTGTAAGTTTCTACATGAGATAGAGGGAGGGAGAAAGATGTAAATTGTTATCTGTCAAATGTCAAGATGGGAAGATTTGAATACGCGGTAACACGGTCATGACAGTTTAGCCATGATATTTTATCTGGACGCTGTGGATGAAAAAATTAATACGTTTGTAAGAAACAATCTTTCTTATATCATCTTTTAATACAGTGTATTTGAGCCGTAGAATTACAAAATCCGCTATGAAAATTTTAAATTTTTATTATCGTCTATTAAGTGTTGGGATAAAGATCTTAAAGATCCAGACATTGTTATTTTCAGAATACGGATGTATATTATTAATGGCTTACACCACTCTAGGAAATTATATTTAGATAGAGTTTGAGTGATTTTTAATTTGGAGGTGATTGGTTACTTTTTTATGGCACTTGTCATATTAAGGTACATATCAAACTATTATTTTATTGCAGTATTTTGTATAAAATAGAGCTCCTTTTCCTTGACTGAGATGCAACTTTTCCTGGTACACGTTTGTTTGAGACAGAAAATCTACAATGATGTCTACCCGATATGGAAAAAAAATTTTTTTTAATTAAGGAGAAATTTAAAAAAATCGGAATTTTTTTAACCATTTAATTTTGCATGAATAAAAACTTTATACTTTGCACAGTAAATAAAATGAAATTAATGTATCTGAAACATATGCGAGGGAGGATATTCTTCCGCTGTATCTCAAACACCTTTTTAAAGAACAGATTTATTTCTAGCCCTGTAAATGTTTACACTCTGTGGATTTTGAGGATATTTAAAATTCAAAATAATCGAAAATTTTTGATTGATTTGATTTTGGTATGAAAATATTAACGAAAGTATACGAGAAGATTCGAGAAAGAACGTTTTCTAAAACTAAAACTAATAAACTCTGACGACATTGCGCTAAAAGCTGGCACATACTATAGAAACTAGAGGACGTACAAGCGTACTATGCGAACCAACAACGGGCGCGTATAAAGTGTTCCACAGAGAGGTAGAACATTCTTGGCGACGAATATAAGTGAACCAGAGGCAAGTGGAATATTCTTGACGACAAATGTAAAGTGCACCAGAGGGAAGTGAAATATTCTAGTGCGAAATTAGTGCGAAACCAGCTCTAAAGTGATTTTTGTTAAATAAAAATTTGGAACTGCTTAAGTTCCCCATTCCCCACCGTGGCGAACCTGTGACAATATTGCATATACGTGCTTTTGCAACACTCTCGAAATCAATCGATATCACAACATACGAGAAAAGACCGGAAAGAATTTACATTCTTAATCCCGAGACATTACAGATGTACACAGAGTGTAAAGGGTTACGGTGGCCGCGAACTTTGAACACGGCGTCGCTAAGTAAGCATCGCAGGCGATTTTTCGAAAATTCGGCACCTCATTAGCGAGTTTATATGCGCAGGACACGTTAGCGACGAATTTTAATTAAATTTATTTGTCGTTAAATTCGATTACGCGCTATGTGGGAAGACGCGGAGTGATGTAAACGTGACCACGAGGGAAAAACAAATAATTATCTCTCGATACTCGAATAATTTTTAGTTAATTATTACCCCACATTAAAATCAATCACAACATTAACCCCGACTTGGCGATATGACTTAACTGTTAACATGCTTCAAACTCGTCTGAGGACGGAGGTCTCCACCTCTATATTTTTTTTTTGCTTATTCGCGTGCATCAAAAGCAATCTAAGATGGATATCTATGATAAATGAGTTTATTGCATTTGAAATGGTGAAAATAAATATTTCAATATTAATAAATTATGCTGTTAATTATAGTAGTTTCAATATACAGATACAGTCTTAAACATTTTTTTGCAATAAAATATTAAACTGGGTATTTAAATACAATCGATGAAACTGCATTTTGACATTATGTATTACGATTTTCGGAAGAAAGACTGCTGTTTATACTGTCATTAATAAGCATAAAGACAACTTTTTGTAAATAATCACAGAATGATTTAAATATAAGGTAAATAAATAAAGGTCTATAAGAAATTGTGAACCATGCCGCATAAAACAAAAAGCAATATAAAATTTATTTTAATAGCGAAAACGTCATATTATTATTTAAAAAATTCAAAAACCTTTTTAATTCTAAGCAATACGACAGTATACTTTAATTAATTACAGTTTATTTCAATTAATTCATGAGATTTTGTTATTAAATGTTCATTTTAAAAGAACAGAATAGAAATTTTGTTTTTTTTACTATGCAAAGTTTGTAAATAAACAAAGTGTTATTTTGTCAAATAGTTGCATTTATGTTCATGGGAGCAATATATCACTTAAATCAAAAGAAAATTATCGCACATTGAGAATAGTTTAAGTTGAAAATGTGCATTGGAAAAATAAAATTAAAACAAAAATGCTAATAAACAGGGTGTAACAGAGCTACTAAATAATACTTTACAAGTTGATTCCTGTCTAAGTCAACATTGACCTTTATCAATAGATATGAGTCCATATCTATTGATAAAGGTCAATGTTGCTTTTTGAACTCATAATATAGTCGGAAATCTGCCTGTAAAGTATTATGGACTAGCTCTTATACCTCTTACACCTTGAGTAATGTATTAGGTATTTCAAAATGTACTTAAACGGGCCTATTTAGCAAAAAGGGCCGTTGTAAAAGATTTCTTGCACGCACACGGAAACATTTTGTAATTCGGAAAACACGTTTGGTCAATTTAAAATATTTTTATCGGATGTTTAACTTGGTTGGAAGGTTGAATTTGGTTAATAGGGCAAAGAGGAGAAAGCCCTACCTATAATATATATTTCGAGATAACATAAAAAGTATACATTTTATTGGGCTCTAATAATAAAATATATCCTCATCCGGCAATTACGGTCAATCAATAAATCTTGTAGAATTTTAATGCACGCGTAAAACCGCTGGGTACGACGCCCTTCATGAATAAGAAATCATGATGAACATGGAATCGAACAGAATACGACAAATGGAATCACATAAATTAGAATACCACACGCAGTCGCCATCGACAGCTCCGCGGGGGATACAATTATCACTCAATGGAGATGTGATGTACGACGTCATAATACAAGGATTTCATCCCACAATGGAGGAGTTAAATACAACACAAATAGTCTCTAACTTATTAAAATACAATTAAGATAAATTATGGAAGTCTCACAGAGACTAAACTATTTATATGGGAAACATGTATGAAAGTGTTTATAAGGTGGTCAGAGGGGTTGTGTTCTATATAAGCAGACTCAAGTGATCACTTTACACAATGCAACGTTGTTGTACGTTCTCTATATGTCTTCAAATAATTAAAAGGACTTTGCTATAGCCATCTATGATCGAAAATAAATAATTCCCCTGAAATAGTTTACAAAGATATCGCCACTGGCAACGATACCTCTATATTTCATGTGTGGATGTTACGGTGGAATCAGTGAACGATGCATTATGTAAAATGATCACTGAAGTCTTAAGCACCGTTAACACCCCACCTGTAAAGACTTACATATATGTTTCCCATATAAATAGCTTCGTCTCTGTGAGACTTCTATAATTTATCTCTCTGTTGACAAAATTTATCAATTGTGCTTTCAGAACATACACATGTTTTTAAATATACCTACAATTAGTCTACCTAGGGAATTTACAGCCTTAAAATAGTGTCTTGCATTTTTGGTTCATGCACTGGCCAAATCTGGTTTACGGGTGCACGGAAGCACTTTTAAAGGGGGTTGATGGGAGATAAGGGCGGACGGTTTCCAGTTCTGCCTGCCAAGTCTACCTGTATGGATGTTCCGGTTCAGCAGGTGAAGAATGTAAACTGTCCACCTACTACTTACAAGTCAAATTTACCAAATTACAAAAAATAACATCCATTAGAATGCAAGAAGCTTTTCTACAAATTTGTTTTAAAAATGAGCTCACTCATCAAACCGCTAAAAAGATGCGAATTGACGTCACATAGCTTCTTGACTTTAATAGAAGCCAGGGTTCGCAAAAATCCGACATTTATAATAAACATCAAAATATTTGATATATATTGGAAATATATCAAAGATAAGAAAAATAAGCAATTTTCATTTTTTTGGTAAGGTAAAATAATAAAATATGAGCTTAAACAAGGGAATCCCCAATTTTTATTACCTCATGTAAACTAAACTTTATGATATGCATATAAGGCTTGAATTTCAATAAAAAGCTAGGCGTACACGTAACTTTAAGGTGAATGAATCCCCCAACTTCCGATAATATTGCCATTTCTGGAAAATTATCTGAATTGTAGTTTTTTGCTAAGTGTTGCCAGTAAACATCAATCTGCTAAATTTCTAGTTCAAAAAACAATAAAATATCAATTGATGTATACGTATAAATATAAAATGATATATATCAGCGAACCCTGATAGAAACGTTGACGTCAAAAAATGAAACTGAAATGAGGCGAATTATTTTTAATATAATTAAACTAGTTAACTTTGTTTACACCACTAAAATTTATTTGGTAAAACCAACCGGTTTCGGAAACGACGTTCCTTCATCAGGGTATACCCAATTATATAGTATTGGGTATAGCCTGATGAAGGAACGTCGTTTCCGAAACCGGTTGGTTTTACCAAATAAATTTTAGTGGTGTAAACTAAGTTAACTAGTTTAATTATATTCATAATGAATAACAACAAAGTAATAGCAAAATACAACAGTATAGAATTATTTTTATATGAGAAACATGAGTGGAAATCTTTATACGGTGACCACAGGGCTTATGACCATTGTCAGCTGGCTTCTGTGATCACTTTACACAATTTTTAAAAATATAGAGGTATCATTAGCAGCGGCGACGTCTGTGTATACCGGGCGTGTGCAGGTACGAATTTATTTTTAATGCTGTAATTTTCTATTCAGTAGTCATAAGTAGTTAAATCAATTTAAATACAAATTCCAATCAACATTTACAGTTACACTCAAGTGTAATTTAGTTACAACCTGACGTTTTGTTATTATATGGTAAGTCACATCTTGCAGATCCGCTGTTCCAGATTCACACATAAACCGGTTTAGTTGGATAAAAAATCGGTTAGCAACACGAGCACGAAGCTTCGAAGCATTGATACGCACCTCGTCATTACACCCAACAGTGATGGCACATCATTATACGTGTCAGATTAAACATTGAAGAACAAATAGGCAGATGGCAATCAAGAGCCGCGAGTCTATTCAGCGGAACAACGGTTACGCAACACAAATGATAAATGGTCTTCCCGAAGACATTCATCTCGTGATAAGCATCTTCACAAGACGCAGTACGCGCCTCGCTGTTCGTTGTTTTGTGAGTGCCCTCGTACAAATTGGGCTGCACTGTAATAGCGTCGAATTAAAAAGTCTGATTTCTTACCGTGTGATGAATGAGGCGGCTTGGAATTTAGAGAGTGAAATTGAAGCAGATTTTCAACATTTTTTATCAATAAATATCTGTGGTGTACTCGATGTACTCGACGTACATAAAAATTTATTTCAAAACTGGTATTTTATTCTTAGATCTATTAAAATTTTCAAACACTGTGAATCTATTTATGATGACATAGTTTTAATTTTAAAAATATTTTTAAATTTAAAATTAAAACTAAGAGCTTTTCTATTTATTTTCTTACAAAAAACTTATTCGGTTGTCAGACATTTTTTCCGATTACTTTTGCTGTCTGTATTTGCCTCAGATGCCCACATCAATTTTGCAGTTTCATTATGCCAAAATTTAATCCGTGTATGTATTTTAGTGCAAATTAGTAACCATTTAATCATTCATAATAGAGAAGACATTTATTATAAAATTGTCAAAGATTTTATTTTATTTCGAAACACTCATAACTAACTTTTTTTATTTATTTACATCACGATAAGACTTTTTTCTAGTTCATTCTGACGATGAACATATTTGTCCCGTTGTCACGAAATCGTTATTTCTCATATAAAAATGAGACTAATAAAGCAATGCACATCAAGCAAGTTCCCTAACAACCACTAATCTAGTAACATTACTATAGGTCGACCACAATCAAAAGAACATTCCCTAGTTTTGTCCGGTAAGAAGGAAGCGGGGGAAAGTTGCCTGACAAGCCCGTAT